>JBBMJZ010251574.1:0-18756 GCA_037833815.1 Zingiber zerumbet
AAATTAAGAATAATACATATTTCCAAGTAATATTTATCATTTTATAATGTCAAGAATGTATTTATCATTATAAACTTACAAATTAAGTATATAAAGAACAACTTCCTAAAAGTAATCTTCTATAACATATTTTATAAAGTAAATTTCTAAGAATATTAATTCAACTTTCTCAATTAAAATGATGAGAAATGTATAAGATTATAAGTGTTTTAAATTTGTCAATATACCTTTATCAAAACTTCTAAAATAAAAGACAAATAATATTTCTTATACATATTAGATAGAGATATTTAAAAATAAAAATATATATTTCATACGTTCAAAAATAAGATTTCTAAAATTAAAAAGCTAAATATCCTAAAATTTAAAAACTAAATAGGTTAATATTCATAGATCCAAATTAAAATTAATTCTTAGAAAAAATATTGTCTATAATAAATATATAAATTAACATAAAAATATTACTTTATATTTAATAATTATATAAATTAATTATTTATTAATTTAATTAATTATTAATTTAAATAATATATATTTTAAATAGTATAAAATATCAATTAATTAGTAAAATAGTGAAAAAAATACAATGATAAAAAATTATCATAATATAAATCTAATTTATTAAAAAATAGAATTTTAAAAATTTATAAATGAAATTTAAAATAATAAAAAAAATATTAGAATATAAATCTGAATTATTATAATTTTTTAAAAAATTTAAATAAAAATTAAAACATTAAAAAATAAATTTTTAGAATATTAATTAATAAAATGTATTTTAAAATTTTAAAATTTTTTATATTTTATTGAGATAATTTAATTAGGATTTATAAAAGCATGTTCGAAATATCACACATACCTTTGAAATTGTTTAAATTAATTAAATCAAAATTTTAATTTACTCGGTGAAAAAACATGGTCGCACGGGATCACGAGGGGGGCGTCTTGTGATACCTTGGGAGTGTTGGAAGCGTCCTGGGATGATTCCGGCGTCGAAAGCGTTTATGACACATTCAACGTCGAAGGCGTTTATGACACCTTCAACGTCGAAGGTGTGGACACTTCTAATGCGCTCCGAGTTGTTTGCAAAAGGAGAAATCATATCTCCGGAGTGGTCATTACTACTCGTCACTCGCCCTGCTCGTCGTCACCTCACCGCTGTTGATCACTCGCTGATGCACTCGCTGATGCCTCCTTTATATAGGGTTTTTTCTTCTACACGGGTAATCGTTCTTGACAGAAGGAATCGATTTGATTCCTATTGTCGCACATGCTGTCACAGATGTTGTTGTGGATACGCACTACCACAAACGTGTGATGTCACACGTGACAAACACCACACGAAACTTCAACATACAAGTTGATGATTTCACCTGCACGACAGAACAGTAAATACCATCCGTGCCGCCCAACATAGAACGACATTTCACTCCATAATTAAATCTTAAAGTCAACGTGTGAAGGCTTAAATCGATCAACATAGTGCCACTAGTAAGAGTTTGACTTTGGTATTCCAACTCTAAATAAGTTATCGAATTTAACCTCAAATTAGTTTGATTAACCATTTTAAATCATTTAGGATAGTTTACAACCGATTACACTTCCAAATACATGTTTTAAGTGTAAATGAATAAACAAATAGAGGTATTTTAAACATATAGGCATTTTGACAAAATGGACGCTCTTTTTCTACTTGAAGGTTTGAACCATATAAAGTCAAGTAGCTAATATATAAAGGCAGTTAACAGTCTTTTCTAGTTCCAGGTCAGGCTTGTTAAGTGAACAGCCCTACTTCAACTTTTAAACACACGCTCACCCAATTACATACGTAAAGAACTACAAAACTAGTAATCAGCGTTTGCCTTCACAAAACTAGTTTACATCTGGAGACTCACCGAAAATATAGCCATCCCTTATTGATCTCTCGATGGGCGACGGTAATAATATCTGCATATTAACCAAAAGCATATTAATAGTATGTGTCGAAGTTAGGATGATTTGCTCCTATTAATCTCATGTGAGCAAGTACGATGGTTGATTATGACAATATGCTAAGCGTATTCTTATTTAGGATGGAACGACTCACTCTAAATCAAAGTAATGAGATATCATGGATGTGAAGAAGCATGTTGAAAGTCAGGAGGCATACCTCATACTTATTAGTCCCATATCAAGAGGGTTTGAGGGGCTATATTGAAGTTAGGATGTTACCCGCCCATCAGTTTGCACTCCCATATTGTTAAGCAAAATGATTCATTTGGTTTACATATTCAAAGGTGTTGAAGGTGTCCTTCAACTAAATGAAACCCATCAGTCTACACTTCCATATGGATAAGATGATTCATTAGGTTTATATATCAAAGGTGTTCTTCTCTGGAATGACTAATTATCTCAGTTGGAAAGTGCTCTGCTACAATTCAACATAACATTTCATGATGAGCATGAGGAAGCATATTGAAATTAGGATGTTCTATATCTACTAGTCGCATATGAAGAGATATATTATCTTAACCTTCTATTTTTAAATGACTAAATATTTTGGAATAGAATGAGCTTTACTCCTATTCAACAGAATGGAAAAACAAATAAAAGAGATAAATGATTGTAGCTTACACATAGATATTGATGCCATGCATTGAAGCATATTTCTGTAGAAGGCGTTCCATCCTGTACCATTCAGAGTGTTGAGATCCATCTTGGTAACCAATTCGTGGCATATGAATAGAGGCTTCACAAAGTAACAAATGTTATATCAGGTAATCTCGTTCTTCAGTGATCAAACAATCTGAGATTAAAGTGAGAAACTACGAAAGGGGGAACAAGTCAATACTGGTAAGTTTCATTAAAAAGAAATATAGAACCTTTCGACTTGGATTGTGAAAGCAAAGAAATTGTATTTCATTTAATTTTCTTTCTAGCAGAGTTTACAGTGGAAGAATCATTATGCATGTGGAAGTGGGATATACTATTGTCAAGGTTTAAAATCTCACTTTGAACTGGGACTTCAATCCCTAAACAAAACAAAGTAGTTGGTGCCATGCTGTCACATGGTTCTAATCACACTGAAGAAAAGAGAAGAAGAAGAAGAAGAAGAGGTGGAAACACGTTACCTCATATCACCAATGATAGCAACCCTAATGGAGCAAAACCTTAACCTCACATTGCAGCCAATCAACACCCGAAATTGCATTATGTTGTCAATGGAAAAAGGGTTTCAAGTATCACAAGCCTCAAGAGAAGGAAGGACCACAAGAAACCTAAGGAAAAAACGCTGTTATGCTAAGCTTGTATATCGAAGAGAAAGAAGACTTAAAGAGGCTAGTGTCATTGTGGGGTAGTGTCATTTTGCATCTCAATTCAAGAGTAAAACGGCAAATCTCAGCAGTGCTAGTCAACATAGCACGAGATCTAATCCATCATTATTGTTGTTGTTGTCATCATCAAGCAGGATATATACAGAGAGATGTCTACTGATTTCCTCAATCCACAAACTCAAGAAGAAAATTTTAAGCTCTTAACTCACAGACACCAGTACAACTTCTCATTCCTCGCATTCAATGGATTCAAGGTACAAACACATAGAAATAATAGATAAGCATTGAGAAAAAGGTATGTAATTTTAAAATTTTAGCAGACTCGAGGACTGAGAGAGAGAGAGAGAGAGAGAGAGTTTCTCACAAACATCTCCTAGGTGCTTACTCTGCTTGCAAACATAATGATAGTAGCAAGCACTTCATTCCTGCCAATTCTAATAACTCAGTATGCTTGGTGTTCTAGTGTCTTGTTCACTACTAGTAAAACATGTCTCTCTCGTGATTGTACTATGTTGATCATAGGAATGCGATAAGCTCAAAGTAAGTCTCATATTAACAAATAACCAATCACAAAAACTAAAAAATATAACTGGAAAGGTATCTAACACACTAGAAAGAAGCAGTGGTTTCTATCAACAGTGTGTCTGACACTTTTAAAGATGACGTTAGTTAAATGATAAAAGTTGGATAAAAAATATATTAGGAAAAAAATGTACGTTTAATTTTGGGGAATACCTGAATTTTGAGCAGCTGCAAATGATGCCTTAGACAAGCACCCTTCAAGATCAGACATAGAGATGTTACTCCTAGGAACTTTCCTTCTTGGATTATAAGATTGAACCACAGCAAGGGCAACCCACATAGGGCAATGTTGGACAATGCTTTCATCACCACTGGAAGCTGGAAAATGAAAATGATGATTATTTTTTGTACTAAAGCACATGTAGATTAATAATACTATAATTAAAAATGCACTCATATATCAAATGGACTGAGTAAATCAACGGGTTTCTCTTAGTTTAAAATGCCAAGCACCTACCTTACCATCAATGCTACGATCAGCTTGATAAGGTCCAACCACTGTCCCAAGGTACTTAAATTTAAGTCAACAGTAGCTCTCCATATTAACAACTTACATCCTAACAGAACTTAAAGTCTAAATCATAGCCCAAATCATCATAATCAGCGGTTTGTGAGGTCAAGTAGACATTTTTTTCCAACCATTCACATGCCCAAGAACTTGATTTGGACAGACAGAAATTGACTTCAATTTTCTTAGTCCAGAACCTCTGATCCGGAACCTCTCAAGGACTTGATTATGATTTAGGCAGAGATATATTTGATGTAAGGACTCATTTAAGGCAACTCACTGGACCTCAAAAGAACTTTTAAAATATCCAGAGAGTGTATAAATACACTTGAAACTAAAATCTTAGTTTCAGATTATGAAATATGCCTCCCACGTGGCATTTGATCCATTATTCCACAAGTAATAATTTTTTTAATTGTTCAGTTGCACATGTAACCGACCCACCTAATGAGATAAGACTTGGCTGTTGTTGTTGTTCAATTGCACACGTTTTGTTCAACAAATACTTCGAATGGTCAAAGGTATCATAATTGTCAAAATAAGCAAGAAATAAATGCCTCATAATTAAATGTAAATCCCCATTACAATGAGATCTGAGAAATCACCATTCAACTTTATTAAGTGTAAATCCCCCATATGCAGGTCACCACATTCAAAAGCACGGTGGTAAGCATCTGGGATGTATGATGAAAGATTAGCAAGCGAATTAAACATTCCACCATGTCCCCAGCTCCCTGAGTTGTCAACACAGCTGAAAATAGATTTAGAAATCAATTATATGAAAATAATGTATAATAGAACTTCAAACAAACTAGAACATTTTTAAAATCAAGCTTTCGGTATCATTTGTACAACAGAAGTTCCTACCTAAAAATTATTGCAGGCTCTGATTGGCAGACTTTTGATGGGTTAGTGCAATCTCCATATACAAACAGGACAGCCCCTTGATCAGAGAAAACACTATTTTCTACTAACATATTGGGCTCTTCAACAGCTAATGTCTTGTAACCAAGTGCCTCCCATCTTGCCAACTGTTTCTCCTCTGCTTTTTTCTTGTCAGCTTCACGTTTCTGTTGATGTTCTTCTGGCAGATGCCTCCTCTTCCCCTGCTCCAAATTTAAAGATTCTTCAGAAAGTGAAGCATCTTTAAATTTCTGAACCCAAGACATATATGAAGCCTCGTCAACTCTAAAATCAAAAGCAGAAGATTCAGAAGAGTTAACTAACTTATCATGGCTTTTCAAAATCTCCTTTTTATTAATTTCAAATTTACGAACATCCTTTTCTGGTATCTCATGAAAACGCATTTCAACCACTTTGTCAGTCATATTATTGAGTTCAACCATACTATTCGCATCAATGGAGTCCTTGTTCATATCTGCGGGATCAAACATGTGTAAGCCTATAATGAGAGACTTCATGTCACCCTCTTCAGCTACAATATCCTTTCTTGTGCCATATACTTCATCTTGTTGCTGGACTACATTACTACTTAGCCAAAGTTTTCTTTCTGCTCTCCTCATAATTGCCTGCATAAATGCATCAGCTTATAGAAAATCCAGAGGGAGGAGATGATGAGTGTGTGTAACATCTTCACCTCTTCAATAGTATGTTGTGTTACTAGATTTATGGCAAGCACATGCTTCATTTGACCAATGCGATGGGCACGCTGCAATGCCTGCTTGTCTACTTGAGGATTCCAGTCTTGCTCATAAAATATTACCTAAGTGACTTCATGATTAGCAATGGAACAAAATGCAGCATTTCTATAAATACTTCTTGAATCTAAAGCAAATTACAACATTAGGTTTTTTGAATCAATTTATGCCCATGGTCAAACTATCAGTGATACAAAATTCAAAGCTTTACCAAGTCGAGGGAGAAAATTGTCTTGTATCATTCTAAGGAAATACATTACACTTCCTAGTAGCTAATCATTTAGAAATTGGTTTGACCACTTACCAATCCTGTCAAGTTGAAACCAATAAAATAATCACAGATATTTGGAACTTTTAAGACCATTTTTCCGGCAAATGAATCATTTTCATATTCGTAGCAATGTGCCCACGTCCAAGCTAGTGGCTTTGTGGTTTACATAAGATGGAGAGACAAATTGATAAATTATCTATATGTACCAGGAAAACCAACTCTTGAGATGGTGTACCAAAGCATTTATAATTTGCATGACAAATAACTTCCTTATATAATAATGCACTGGCATAAGCTTTTTGTTATGAATTGTAACCCATAATTATAATCTATTAAACAAATTCAATTTCATTGAATATTTAGTTTGGCATATTGGAATGGCAATAGAATAAAGATTTGAATGCTTCATTTAGAGAATCTACATCACACCTTAAAATGCGGTCATACCAATTTCCATTCTAGATCGTTGTATGCCTTGAGACTCTAATGTCATGTTCTAGAAAAAGATACGAAACTTTATTGAGTCCAAGGCTAAATATCTAAGCCTAGATGATCAGCACGACATCAGAGTTACCCTCGACAAATGGTCCTCTGATGCTGGCACTCCAGTCCAGTGAACCTTGGTGGCCCATGGTAGTTGATTGGGTCACATAGGGAACAAGCTGATGAAGGAAGCCAATTTCCATTTTCCAGCACGAGTTTTTACAGATGGTTCAACTGCCATCTCAAGATTTCTGAACCACTTTCAATTCAATGCTGATACAGCATGAATAACCAACTGGGCACCCAATAATAAGACACAAAAGTACGCAATAAACCAATTAATGGGCTCTCTAATGAAAATGATAAACTTCTTAGAGCTGTTCCCTTCAGCCAGAAGTAAATTAGTTATTAAGAAACTAATCCATCACCCTCTCTCTTTTCCCATCTTTCAGAATTGAGGCAATGTCCCATAAGAGCAGTACCAATCATGGCAATAAGTAATCTTACTCCAATAAAAGATCCAAGTAGCAACTTACTGACCTACATACAAATGGATGTTCTAAAGGTATCTTACTAGATGTATACATCTAAGAATTGATGTTTACATACTTACTGAAAAAAGATCGAATTACAATGTAACCAGTGTATCCAGAACAGAACATTACCCAAAGTCCCAAACCAAGACAAACAAGCCACTCCATGTCTGACATTGTTTTAGGACTCCTTAAATGGTTCAGCATCCCCCCCCCCAAAAAAAAAAAAAAAAAAAAGATTCAGTAGCTTTCCAAGAGTACCAGTAATTTTCTGTTCTTTTATCAAGTGATTACTCATCCATAACCAAAGTGCAATTTTTGCATAGCACTTACAATAAAATAATATGTTTCTAGGTGCTTTAGGAAACTAAATACAAGCATAAATCTATGTATGAGAAAGAATTACAATATTGTGCAAAAGAAACATTATCATTCTATTTCTATCTGAAACATTTACTTAATCATGAAAGGTAGAAGGAAGACAAATTAAAGTGAAAGTCCCGAACTCACAGTATCAGCAGCTATGAGATTAAGACCAACTCCCCCAGCTCTAGTTGAGATCATAAAAACAAACGGAACATCATGATTAACTTGATTATTCGAGTCATCTTTGGATGCTTGGTAACTAAAGCTCCTTATAGCAGCAAATCTCTCCTCAGAACGTACAGATCCATCAAGCCGCTCATAAGAATACTTGCGCAATTCCATGAAGTCCTAAATAGTGTTAATTGAAATGCCACATGTTACCTAAAAATCAGGACTGGGAGGACCAGCATCACGGCTGAGGTAACCAATTTAAATTTGTTACAAAATGGTTCACCTGTAGAATGTCAAGAGTTCGAGTCATCTGAGCAAACAACAGAACTCGATGTCCAAATTTATGGAGTTTCAGGAGAAGCAGGTCTAGAATAATAAGCTTCCCACTAGCCTGACCAAAAGAGTAAAAGAGTTTAGATGAGAATGATCAAGAAAATTGACAAATAGAGAACACGCTCGAAACCATAAATATTTCTATAAGAAACAGATGCATGAATCAACTTTTTAGTCAACTAGAGTTGGTAAAGGCTGGGTTTGTGCTCATAATATCTACCAATCTTCTGTTACCTGAACCAGATGTTCACCTTCTTCATATGGCTCTGGTTCAATGCCAGAAAAGAGATACGGATGACTACACGTTTTCCTAAGTTGCATTACCTGTCAGGACACTAGGAAAATAATCAACTGTACCACATGCTGAAGTATCAAGAAGTTTACTGATTCAGCGTGATTAATCAGACAAAATGTGATAAATATAGCACATAAAAGTTGACAAATATATATACTTTGAAGTAGAAATAGATTCAATACAAAGAACAATATTGTAATCATGCATTGTTCAACAAGGAAAATTATTGTGCACCATGCTTCTGAATATATCAACTAAACCCAAGCTTTCCACTTTCATGTTTTGCTTTCATCTATTTTGGTCAATAGTTGAACCAGATTCAAATGGCTAGTAGCCTTGTGGACCAATATGAAGGGGGAAAAAGATGAAAATTTGTTCCCCTAGTTAGACTTAGAACGATCATCTCTAATAGTAATTCAGTCAATTGCAAATACCAAATGTGTTATTACTAGGATGGATGCTAAAACAGATGGTATTCATTATAAGCATGGTTTTTGTATCAGAAGCAACAAGGGGCAATGGCATATGTTTGCAATGGAATGCTGATCTATTCACTCATCCATATTATCTTCTCTTTTCTGAATGCTAATCATTTTGCTAAACATTGTCAGTTTCTATAAAATATTCTATTTAACCAATAGCAACCAAACTCTTGCTTGAGAATAAAAAACAACTTATAACTTATCATTTAGGACTTGCAAGTGTCAGTGACAACCAAAATAAAGTACAGATGGTGTGAGGAGACACAAAAAGAAGAGATGCTTGTAATGGCCAAGATCTGTGAAATTAGAAATTTAAGTTAAACCAAAAACTATAAAGTAGGGTCACAGCATGCTGTATCCCAATTATTTGAGGCTGGCTATATGGCTGCTATGCTGCCATTGGCCTACAAGATCATGAATGGGTTTCTAGAAGTATAAAGGCTCATGTGTATGGCACCATTGTAGGGGTGGAATCAAGCACTATGAAACCAGTACATGTGCCAATTCTTGATCCAACGGGAAGGTGTCACTTATAATGGTGGAACAGAGTAAGAATAAATTGCATGATTAACACAATCAGCAGCCATCTAATTAATATATCAAGGAAATGATACTTTTACATTTCTTCAAATAATAATGACGAACCAAATGTTCCGTCCATAAAACATACTATAGAGAATTACATATATCATATGACTTTCAAAATGTCTACATTAGCCTTGCTTGTAAGTCACTATTGCATCAACTATGACATAATGGATTGACATCAACCACACCTATCGCAGATTTCACATATTTACCTATTAGATTTAGTGGTTAGATAAGTGTTATCAGTTATGTTAAAACTTACACTCCAAATTAGACTAATGGTTCATAGCAAAGTTATATACAGTTTTTTAGAGAAAACAAAATGTATATAACATTAGTAGACATTGACTTCCCTGCCTTAACCAAGATTAAATGGTTTGATGACATTGTTGCAAATTTACAAGTGATGAATATGTTATCAACAGGGAGTGTTCCTTGATTCATAATTGCTTTATCCAATGTCAATATGCTATTATCAATGGAAGGATAAAGAATGAAAGATCAATTTTATGATGCCTAACACAATGGAAAGATAGAACAAGAATCAAGAAACATAGCAGAGAACAAGGAGAAAAAAATGTAATTCTAATAGAGAAAGGAAAAGATACAAAGACTCTAAGGAATGGCAGCACCAAAGAAGATGACAGATAAAGAGATGCCATAGAATTTAATCCAATGTTCACTTGCACAGATTAAAAGAAAGTCCCCTCAACCTACATCACTGGAGTAACAAAAAAATTAGTTCAACTTAGGCAGCGAATAGTTGGAAAGTTGGATGAGGTAAAGGAAGATCAACATGTATTCTCAAACTAAAGGTCGATGGGTACCTTGATCTAACAGTACCCTTTTGTAACGACCAGCACAGATCTTAAGATGTGAAAAAAAAAACAAGGGATAAGAATTTAGGGGCTTCAAGAACTTTACGTGCCCTTCAATTATTAGAAGATACAAGAAGTTGCAGCACACTCAAAGGATGTTGCTATTCTATCATTTGTCGTTAACACTTCAAGTTGTCAGACACTTTTTGAATAAACAGAAATATTAGCTTTAAAAAGATAAATATAAGTAATCATAATCATATAACAAAAGTTTGGATTACTGCATATCCTACAACCAAAGAGTGTATCTAAGCCTTAGTAGGTAAAGTATGTAGAAAAAGAAAATTGACTTACTATATTCTGCAAAGACTGATTGCTAGTACTTCCTAGTGAAAGTGAGAGAAGTGTCTGAAGTTCCTTCCTCAATATTGACATGTACACCTTCCTTTGCAAAGGGACGAGAGGTGCCATCCTAATGAAACCAAACACAAAAGTAACCTAATTACACCATGCAAAGCACAATGACACCTAATAGCTATATCAGAATTCAGTTTCATGTGGAGGTCCTAACACTGTCATCTCAGTAACAGGAGGCAAAGTAAGAGTCCCTCTTTCAACAAGTAATGCTTTTGTCCTTCGGAGCATAAATGCATTCAATATGTATCTAAGAATCCTGAATTGCCTTTTTACTGAATATGATTCAGTACCTGAAGATAAGCAATGATCCATAGGAATGACCAACATAATATTATATTCCTTTTCAATACAAGAAAAGGTGGGGCGAGATAGATTATAAAAGAACAAAAAGAAACTTTGTAATTTATGTATATATCAGTAATAGTAAGTGCCCATAAATATGTCAATTCATCAATGTGTAATTAATAAATTCTTGATAATAAATTGGGTATAGCACATAATCTGAAGCACATTAATGAGGTCTGAGGTTGAGTGTTATTTATTTAGGTTTAGTGCAAAAAAAGATAAATTTAAGTCAATTAAGTAAATAGTTCATTTAAACATGTATTTAGCCTAAAGATTGTCAAACTGTTAATCTGGAAGCAAGCATATATGTGAAATTCTCAGAGTTCAGGAAAAAGACTGAACAACCAACAGGTGCCTCCTCAAGCAAGATAAAACTAATAATTAGCATATTATCTCAACTCTTTCCTAGTGAACTTCAATATATACACTATTTTTTTTTTATTCTCCCAAACTTTAATGAAGGGCAGCCAATTAAAGATAAAAAAGCATATAACAGAAGGGCTTGGTATCATGAAGTAGAGAATAAATATTAAATAGTTAACAGCCACCTATATTTAACAGTAGAGATCAATTAAACATGATAATATAAACACAAAAAATGGCGTTAAGGATGGAATTGAAAAGAGTAAGGTCCTCTTCTGCACCCAAGTTTACAAATTCTATTCAGTTTCTTATATGTCAACTAGAAGTATCTGTAACATTTCCAAATAGAAGACAACAACAACAACAACAAAAAACCATAATGAGCATGTCTTGATTTGCAAATAAATATTAGCCAATACCCAAGTAGTGAACAAAACTTTGAAACTACCTGTAAAATCTGGCCAGGTACATAATGGACAATTCACAATGGTCAGTGTAAATAAAAATCAGAAAGACTAAAAAATGGGAAACAAGAAAATATGTGAGAGGGAGAGAAAAAGAGAGATATAAGGCTACTGTTCAAGGAAAATCCTCATAGTGGCAAAAATTACTATAATATTGACTTTACACCTCATACATGTTTAGATGAAGCTCTTTATAAGAACCATAAATAGCTGCCAGCCTTCACTTCTGCTGAAAGGAAAAGCTCAACCTATCTAAAAAGATTAGATGTTTGAAAGAGGCACACCTCACAATATAAGCACTATAGACCACTGTACTTGTCCCTATGAGACATGGAGGGATCACCGTGACTGCAAAGGGCCCTCCTTATATCCATCATGACTAAGAGGCACACGCATAGGTTTCAATACTGTGTTAAAAGGATGGTGGAAGAAGTCCAATCAGCTCTAAAATGACATAATAAAATGCAGGTGGAGAGGGGGCCAATCCCTCAATACATGCACACCCCAATGATTGTGTTTGTCCATGATGGACCATAGGCATGGAGCGACCTCGTTTTCATATGTCATCTCACACCCTCATGACTCAAAGGCACGAACCTAGCTATGACACATGGCAACTCAATATAAGCACAGTGAAACTTTTGTCGTGAAGGGTTACCTGCTGAAGAACTTCCAGCTTCCTTGAATGTTGAAATAAATTGGTTTGAAGTCCCGAAAATAGAAGGCATGCAAAAGTGCATCAGAGCCCAAAGTTCTGAAAGATTGTTTTGAATTGGTGTGCCCGTCAATAACAAGCATCTTGGCATAACAAAATTATGCTCAAGTACATTATACAAAACCTGCAAAATCTTTAACAACTTAAAGTAGAGCTGTAATCATTTTCAGTGTAAAAAAAAACATTTAACAAATTTATTACGAGAGAGAGAGAGAGAGGACAACCGGATGTCTCAAAAATAAATAATAAGAAATCAAAGTTTATTGTGTGTGTGTACATATGTATACAAACACAAGGTTGCACGTTGCTTAGGGATGACAATGGGTCGGGTTTAAATCCAGCCCCGTATTAAACTCGCCCCGTTCGGGACAGGTTTAAACCCGGTCAACGGGTTACGGGGCGGGTCTAAACCCGTTGACCAGGTTTAGAAGCGGGTTCGGGATGGATTACAGGTTCAATGAACCTGCTAAGATATATATATATATCTTAGCGGGTTGGCGGGTCCAACCCACCCCGAACCCGCTGGGTTTTGAGCGAGGTCGAGGCGGGGCGGGTCCAGGTTCGGAACCCGGGTTCATTTTTTTCTGGCTTGGCGTGTTCTGAGATTGGCCAAACCCGGTCTAAACCCGATCCGTTGTCATCCCTAACGTTGCTAGTCACAAATATGGATTGCCTGTAAACTAACCCGTATATATACATATCATTAGTCCCTTTATATGTGCTTGTATAGCAACCATTGTGCCACAAATTGCTTAGAGACTCGTCTAAGCACACTTCTGGGACAGAAAATAGAATGCTCAAATACATTACAAGAAAGAAAGCATAAATCTTACAAGCTCAGACATACACTAGAAGGATTCTTCAACCGCTGAGCTTCATCAATCACAGCATAATCCCAAGGAATTTGAGAAAGAAAATCCTGATCCAGTAAGGTTATATCATATGTTGTCAAAAGAACATCAAAAGGTAACTCCTGAAGATTTAGACAACAAAAATTAGTGGAGATTCAGGAAAGACGTTAAAAGAAGTTCTACAAGCTGCAAGAGAAGATGTATTAATTCAAGGAAAAAACTAGATATGAAATATTGGGCTACATTAGATGATGAGGACTGCCTCTGCAAAGTTTCATGCATTGTATTCCGAAGGTTGTGACGATGTTTCTTGTCACCAACATAAAGGATAACTCTAAGGGTCGAACAAAATTTGTTAAACTCTGACATCCAACCATCTGTAACACTTAGCGGACACATAACCACTGCATTGATCAAGGGCAGTAGAATAATTAAGAACTTGATTATTATAATGAAAACAATAAGAACTTTCAGAGCCAAAAGAAACGCACAGAAGGGGCCAGATGATAATGATTGTGCCTTCAGATAGCTTAAGAAAGAAATAGCTTGTAAAGTCTTGCCAAGACCCATCTAGCAAGCATTCATACAAACTGTACAAGTCAGACAATAGTTCCAAGCAACTAGCAATTTAACTGGAAATTATACCAAATATCTAACCAGTAGCAATCTGAGTTAACGAGCAGACTAAAATCAATGAACCAGGTAAAATTACATAGCCTCTTCCTAATTTATTTGCACATGTACATGCAATTTCTCAAATATAGGATAAGAGTATGAAGTAAACTCAAAATAATGAGAAAAATAAAATAGTAAAGCATAAAACATGAATCTGGAATACATTTTCTCCACCAAATTATCCTTGTGTCTACCTATTTACAGCAATTTCTACAAAACACAAATTTGGCTGAATCTCATCATCCAAAAAGAAAAGGCAGCTTGTTTTCCTAATCTTCTGACAAATAAATGCAGAAGTAATGTTAAAATGATCTCGCCAAACAAACAAAACTGATCTTGGCAGAACAAAAAAAATTTTAAAAAAAGAACATCAACCAGAAATAATAACCAATTAGCAAGTCCAGTTTAGTGCATGTGTGTTTCAACTATCCATTTCAGGTACTACTGTCGGCTGCTCTACAAATTCTGTCTTTGCTTCTGTACGGAAGCCACTACAACTAAAATTGCATGGCTACACTGTCGGCTGCTCTACAAATTCTCTGTCTTTGCTTCTGTACGGAAGCCACTACAACTAAAATTGCATGGCTACGTGGATAAATTCACACATAGCTTCCAACTGATTGCATAAACAATGGTCTATAAATTTTCTTCAAAAATGGAAAATTAGTTTCTCAAAACTGAAATACAGTCAACTAGCATTCACTAAAAGATGACCCCCCAAATCAGTGTATTAACTCCATAACATCAAGAAGAAAAAAAATGAACCAAAAATGTACTATGAGGATGACGTATAACCAACTTACAAACGACCACATCGATTCCTGGAATACCCTTCCTCAAGGTATTTGGACAATAAAGTAACTAGGTAACAATAATCTCCGTAAAAATTATAATGAATCGAAGAATTTTCGAAGCTCAAAAGGCCCGACTCATATCCTGAGAGGAAATCAAGTAACTTATTCTGCCCAGAGTTACTAACAAGTAAGATTTAGTGTGTAGAAGGAAGTAGAAATCAAATCATTCTCGTAAACGCGAAAAATCCGACCTCGTCTCCTGCAAGGAAACCCATAAACACATCAACGGAAGTGGAGAAATTAGAAAATATGGCAGATCAGAAGATGGGGTGCCCGATTTCCCACCGAGCACGACGTTGACGCCGAGGTGGTAGCGGCGGATGAGCCAGGAAAGGCCTTCGATTTGGTGCGGCTTGAGGACAGCCGTGATGCCTAGCTCGTTTGGCTCCGGAGGAGGCTCGTAGCTGCGGTCGCTGGAAAGGACGAGGTTCGCCGCGAGGAGGAGGCGCCGCTCGTAGTCCATCGCCTCCGGAAACGGCTCCACGCGAATGGAATGGGTTTCCGGATCCCGGCCACCAAAATAATTTAAAAAACACCCCTGCATTTTCAAAGTGCCCCCAAGGTTTCTTTGTAAAACTGCCCTTGTGTTTTGATTCCAACTCAAAACACATCCTAACCTTGCCAAAGAGTAGACGAGTCAAACTAAGTCGAGCCGAGTTGAAATTTATCATATTCAAATCTATTTAATAAGGTAATCAACTCAAGCTAAGTCTAAAATAATCCAATCTATTGAAACAATTATTGATTTTTTTATGAGTTTAATCTTAGTTTGTTTATATGTTATTAAACTCTCAATTCAAGCTTATTTGATTATTTAAAATTTTAACATTTAAATCTTATTTGATTGGTTATTGAGTTTGATAATAAAAACTTGTTTATTCATTTTAAATATTTCTTTGTTTATTTGGTATATTGATAAAAGTTTTATTAATGAATATGTTCACTGATATTACATATGTGTAAGTTTATTTATTTAATTTAACGAGTTGTTTGAACTTATTTATTTAATTAATTTTATATGTATTAAACGAATATAAACAAATTCATACCAAATTAAACATCAACTGGCATTAGGCACATGGTGTAGAAACTTCAGGTCGTTAATTCTTGATAATCGACCTCTAGCTATTAGGTCATAGATAACATGCGTCAATCACCTACACTACGTCCTAGGGGCTAAATCACTAAAAAAATGAATCACTAAAAAAAAAATCTATGAGTTAGGGATTAAATTTAGGGATAAATATTTTTCATCCTAACTCTGCAGCAAATTTAGTGACAAAAAAAATAATTCATCCTAAATTAGCAACAAAATTTACAACCAAATATTTTCGTCGCAGATTAGCAACAAATAAAATTTTGTTACAAAAATAGTTACCAATTCTAGAATGAAATTTAATTTTTTTTCCAAATTCTGTGACAAATAAAATATTCATTGCCACTTTTACAATGAAAATAAGATCCGTTACAAATTCTAGACGAATTAATAATTCATTGCATATTATAATAATTCATCACAAAGGTTAATATTTTAAGGAAACCAAATCTAGGATGAATTAAGATCTAGGATTCATCCCTAAATCTGGGATGAATTATGGATCCATCCCCAAATCTAGGATAAATTATGGATTCATCCCTAATTTTGGAACAAATCCAAAATTCATCCCAAAATGAGATATCATTGAAATTTAATAAAAATGAGTTCAAAACCGTAAATATTGACCTAGAAATCTTCAAGTGATATGAAATAAGTTTCTATGTATTTGTCTTGTCTCCTGATCATATAAATGTCCTTATACATCATTTTGACTCAATACATTGAAAGTGGCAATTTTTTTAACACGAATATGACCAATTTGATCTAATATTAAAAAATTATTATCTTAATATTAAAAATTTACCATATAAACATGATAATCAAATATGATTTTTTATAAATAAATATAATTTATTATAAAAAAAGACTACACTCAATATATTGGATTAAAATTATGAATGAGAATAATTTTATAATCGAAAGAACAATACGAATACATGGAACTTGTTTCATGAAATTTCAATATCTTTAGGTTCATATTTAGGGTTTTCAATTATTTATTTTATTTTTTTTCAAATCTTAGATGAATCTTAGATTCGTCCCTAAATTGGCAACGAATCCTTGATTCATCCCAGAATTAAAAAAAAAATCATAAACCTTAAATATGGACTTAGAGATCTCAGAATTTCATTAAACTAGTTTCTATGTATTCTTATTGTTCTCTTAATTATATAAATATCCTCATACATCATTTTTATCTATTATTTTTTTTCATAGCAAAGTAAAATATATGTAGTTTACTCTTAATTAAAAAAGTTTTTGTTCAACACATATAGTATGTGTGTCCGAAACACTAAAGATGGACCTAGAGATCTCAAAATTTTATGAAACAAGTTCTCATGTGTTCATAGTATTCTCCTTATCATAAAAATATCCTCATATATAATATTAACCCAATATATTAAGTGTAGTAATTTTTTTACATAAATTAAGTCATATTCACTTTAAAAAGTCACTACACTCAATATATTGGATCAAAACTATATATAAGGGTATTTTTATGATCAGTAGAATAATATGAACACATGAAAACTTGTTTCATGAAATTTTGATATTTTTGTTAGGGTCAATTTATTGCTAGAGGGGGTGAATAGCTCGTCGCCCTCGTTGTCTTACTTCGTGATGATGATATGCAGCGGAATTACCTACGAAACACACTTACAACGCTGACACGAAGGATTTACTTGGTATCCACCTCAAGAAGAGGTGACTAATCCAAGGATCCACACACGACACACTCTCCACTATGAAAATACTCCTTCTCGGTAACTACCGGAGGTAGAGAAATCTCGTACAAACTCACATGACAAGATACAACTCTAAACAAGAAGTAAATACAGAAGTGTACAAAATAAAAACCTCTTCTTGCTTGATCTCTTGTTGATAAAGATACCTCTGGACTAGCTGGAAAGTGCAACAACACTTGTCTTCCACACTCGAAGTCTGGCGAACAGTAGCAAGGATAAATTGTGTAAGTGTTACAGAGAAGAAAGCTCGCCACAGCTTTATATTGGCACTTCTAGGGCTCCCAATCGATTGGGCTTACTCCCAATTGATTGTCACGTCAGATCCTAGTGATCTCGACCGTCTAAAACCTGCATCCTGTGCAACAGTCATTTCCTAATCGATTGGAGAGGCTGAAATTGATCAGCTGATCAATTCATCCTTCGTCTTGTCCGCGTATGAGAAACATACCCTAATTGATCGCCCGATCGATTGGCGGTGCACAATCGATCGACTGATCGATTGGGGAGCATTTTGTGCTCGTTATTTTATTTCCCAATCGATCGGTCGATTGATTGAGCCAGCCTTCACTCGTAGCACATCTTCAATCGACCGGCTGATCGATTGAACCATGGTTCAATCGATCAGTTGATCAATTGACCTCCCTTTAACTTGCTTAACTCAAGTCCAAGGCTCCTAAACCCAACATCGGGTCAACCGTGACATATTGGAACTTCTCATGCCTAGCATCCGATCAACCCTGACCTGCCGAGACTTCTTCACCAAGTATCTAGTTAATCCTTTGACCCACTTGGACTTTTCTCCTCGTGCTAAGTGTTCGGTCAACCT
>JBBMJZ010251878.1:0-18747 GCA_037833815.1 Zingiber zerumbet
ATAGCTGGAAATAATTCCTCTGTTGTTTCACATCAAGACTTGCAAGCCAGCTGCAACATGTGAGTGAAACTTGTCATTAATCTACAGCATTCCAAAAGAAATTCTAATAGTTGGGAGCTTAACTTTCCATGTATCTATTAAAAAATAACACAATTGAAACTAACTCCGTTTACCAATAACCAATCCCACCAAAGATGATTCCGTTTTGTTATGGGATAGCTGGTGGTGCAATACATACTCTAGTCAGTCGGTCATACCATTATCAGCTGAAACTCTAATCCTTGGTTCAACCTTGCAATATTCTTTTTAATTATCAAAATGCAGATACTTCATGCAAACTTTTCAAAGAGATGGCTAATCAAAATAAGTTTGCTCACACCATCGATATAGCAATAAATCAACAATATTCACAAATACTAGACAAGTTAATGCAATGCATTCCTGTTGTTAGCTATTTTAGTTTTTTATCTGTGCCTATAATGAAATGCCATCATTTTCTGGTATCTTGATTGTCATGATTTTATATTAATGAGCTGATGAACTTCATGTTGCCATATTTTTTCTTATGGCTTTTGAAAAATCCATTTCAACAGAGACTACATTTGAATTGTCAAAATATCATTTTCCCGTAATTATTCCGATGGATTTTGTTTGTTAGTTATGGATACCCTTTGCTAGCTTCTACATTGTCAGTCTTATCAGTCTTTGTTGTCATGATTTTATTATAGAGTTCAGTGTTCTTTTAACTCATATATTGCTTGACTATGTAACACATTTGGTAGGCTTGCAGCAACAGGTCGTCAGTTAGTAAAAACTTTAGATTTACAAGCTGTGAATGACTTGGGATTCTCCAAAAGATATTTCAGATGTTTGCAGGTAACTAATAAGCATTGTTTATGTGCCTCATGAATGGAAGGGTGCCTTCTATCTTATGTTTTTTATCCATAAAGTTGCTGATTTTCCATTTTCGTTTCCAGATAGCTGAGGTTGTGAGCAGCATGAAAGATTTGATTGATTATAGCCTGGAGCAGAAGATTGGAGCAATAGGTAAATTTCTTGTCGTACTGTATATAAAAAGGTAAATGATTTCCTTGTGGTCAATTTTTATGCCCCTGTGACATACACTAGGGTTGATGTTATTTTAAAAATTCAACCTAACCTAATATTTAAAGAAGTGTATGCAGGAGCTAATCTATTGCATTACCAATATATCATCTGCACTAAAAAGTACTTATTGGCAATATATGACCATAAAATAATTTATTTGGCCTAAAGACTTTATGGTCGTATATGACGTTGGCAATATATGACTGTAAAAAATTTATTTGGCCTAAAGACTTTATGGTTATCTGGTCATTTGTTGTAAATACTTTAAATCTTTTAAACTCAAATTTTATATCAAATTTATTATAAATGATGAGGTATAAAAGTAGGGACCTTTTTTTTGAATGATGATTTTGAAAAATGAGGTACTCCTTTGATACTTCGGATAAAAAAGGGTGTGTCTTTATATGTGCCCTATAATCTTTGAAACTAAATAAGGAAAGTGCTTTAAAGATAGATATAATATTCCAAGGAAAGATCTCCATTTTGATGTTTGCATAATGTTTTTACAGAAAGCTTAAAGAACTACCCCAGGCAGGCAGCGGTTGAGATCAAAAAAGTAAAGTTGGAAGGAGGACAACTCTCGAATCATAGTCTGTCTGGTGATCCAGGTAGTCTGGATAAAGATGTTAAAATTCCTCCGGGTTTAAACAGCTACATGAACGACAATCTATCAACTAGCCTGATCGCTAACAGCGATAATCAGGGTGTTCATGCATTAAACAACTATCAGAATGTGCTGAGAAATACTATGAATATGAAGCAGAATGTGCTTCAGCAAGAGGCTTCTAGTTCCTTAAGCAAATCTCTACTTCAGCAAGAGGCTTCCAGCTCTTTAAGTAAAGCTCTGCTTCAGCAAGAGGCTTCTACTTCTTTAAGTAAGTCCAGAAATGCACACCCTATGCAATTTCCAGGATCTGGCTCATCACATCCGACAGATGCGTCTAACAATAACTTGCCTGGCCAGCATCAACAGCAGCCTCCATTGGATGGCTGCCTGCCACTACAAAACAATTTAAATGGCCCTGTGGTGAATCAGCAAATGCAACAACATGTTATTCATCAAATGCTACAAGAGATGATGAATAACAGTAAGGAAACACCACAACAATCTACGGTTCCTCGTGCGAACACTAACCTGACAGCTGGAGAAGCCAATGGGTGCGACACTATGAGCATGGCCACCAAGATAGACACTGGCTCTTTCAGAAATGCACTTGAGATGCAAAACCATGCCACAGCCCTTCATAAAGATGGTACAGTTGCAGTTCCATGCTGGAATGACAGCTTCAAATCTGTTGCCGCGGCTAGCATCCCCTCCATCAGCGGAAGCAGTCTTAATTCGAGGCTCGAGTTGCTAGAGAACTTGGATTTCGCAGAAGTAGATCAGATTGCTCAAGAATTTATAGACGGTGGGATGTTTGATGGGGATTCTTGGTGATGCTTGGCTTCTGTCATTGGGAAAACACGTAGAAAATTACTGATGTGCAAAGTTCATAATGTTTTCTGCATGCTGATAGGAGCTTAAGGGTAACGGAGATGTTGTTCGATATCATATGCAAATGTCTCTGGTTGAGGCTCTTTAACAGGAGATGTTGAGGTTTGTTCTTAAAACTTGTGTTTTTTGGCAGATTGCTGATAGTATTGATATTTTTCTTGTTTGAGGTTTTCGTATCGTCTGTTTTTAACCTGCCTAGTAATTAACTACCAACTTCAGAATTCTCTCCTCCATGGTTTTACTTCCGTCAGGTGCGCCATCAAAATATAGAAATGTTGGATTGTAGTTCGATTGCTTATTATTAGAGACGTGGGATTAAAAAGAGGTAGATTTTATGTATATATTTTTAAATATTACATATATTAAAAAAGATTTAATTTTTTTTTTAAAAAAAAAATCATTGGAGGTAGACTTTACTGTCGTCCTTGTTTCTAGGCATGGTCCTAGATGTTGAACAATTAAATTTATTTTTAGGGAAAATAAAGTTCTACGTTGATTGTAGTAACTTTGCTAAAACTTATTATATATAGTAAGTTTAGTTAAATTGCTATTAATTAATTAAAACTGTTCTACATTATTAGTAAATTAGAATTATTTTGACTAAATTAAATAATTTAAATTAAGTTGGAATAAAAATATTTTATGTGTGATAATTTTATTTTATATTATAGCATTTTTGATAGAACATATTTTTGATGGCAAATAGGATAGAGCGTGATAATTAAAATAAAGAAGTATATCTTATGATTAAATAATATTAGTTAAATACTCAATGGCCAGTGGCCACTAATAACATGATTTCAAAAAAAAACTCAATTTTGCTTGTATTTTGTCATTTTCACGACTCGAGTATTTTGTCAAACATGACAACAATTTTATCGTTATATCAAAACATTCTTCATATACACATTAGTAGTTTTATCGTTATATCAAAACATTCTTCATTTTGAAGTAATAGCTTCTAGTAATCCAACCAAATCAAACAGTTAAGCATTTGAACAAACGTGGCCATTGTGGATGCGATTGATATTGTAGATCTCAATAATTGCTGTTCTATTCATATGGAGATTAAATTGCTTATCAATTGTATACTAAAAAATAGCTTACCTAACAAAATGAAGCATAGGCATGCATGGGACTTAGCTAATACACCACACATTATCATACAAGCAAAGAACATATTAGTTCTTGTTATTGTCCTTTTCTTCTTCATAACAGGGGTTCTGTGTTGTTTGTGCTATATACACAATTTGATTTTAATTTAAAAGCAGGAAGCAGAGAAATCATTCTGAAAGAACATTCACACAAGCAGAATCGGGCAAACATAAACAAGGGATTATTGAGAAAGAACATTTGCGACAAAGGGAAGGGGTGTAAAGTATTAACAAGGAGCAGCTAAATTTTAATAAGATTTTCTTTGCAGCCGACTTTTGAAGTTATACTCCGAGCATTCTTTAGATCAGCTCGAGAAACAATGCTTCTTGCTTGCTGGTCAGACCCAGTTCGCCTAAAGAAAGTCCACTCTCTCCCTCCGTGAAGGCACGACGGGGGTATGGCCTTACCTGTCAATTTATAGGAGCAAATCGAATCAAAAGTTTGAAGCTGGTGCTAAGCAAATAAATGAAAATTCCACAAATTATCATGGTTTAGATGTGTAATGAATAAAGACAAACAACAGGCATCACTACTTATCTATTTGTAAAGTCCTAAATGTAATTATCCGATCTATTTGGATTTATACTAGTGAAGACTATCTAGTATAACTTTCATAAGTCGCCCCAAGACTTCTAAAGATGATTTCACTCCGAAGCTGGTATCGAGACCATTATTATACCAATCTATCTGCTTGATCTCCAAAGCAATCAACCTCCAGAATGACGAGAACATATCTCCTGGTCCCTTTTTTTTTGTGGATCAGGGGATAGACCACTCATAATTGCAGCCGGATCATGGCCGCAATCCGGTCATAATTAGTTACGATCCCTTCCTGGGTTCACCGTCCCCTCCCGGATATAGTTTGGTTCAGAGCGGGCGGCCGGAGGCCACCCCTCGCTCGACGCCCAGCAACCTGCCCACTTGTCCACCACTAGTGGCCTCTGGGCGGCCTCCGGCCACTCACTCCGAACCAAACTATAACTTGGACGGGACGGTGAACCCAGGAAGGGATCACAACCAATTGTGGCCGGATTGCGGCCACGATCCGACCGCAATTACGAGTAGTCCATCCCCTGGTCCACAAAAAAAAGGACCAGGAGATCTGCTCTCAAAAATGACACCACAACTCAATTTCCTCCAGCTGCAATCTCTGTGGGCAACGACACTGCAACCATAGTAATTGAAATTGCAAAAGAGACCTTTGAATCTGCCAATTTTATGATTCAAATTGACCTGCGCGATCCAAATCTCAAACAAGTTTTGAATTGAACTAAAATTTTATAAATCTATAATTCAAACCTATGTCTATGCTAGCTAGTTCTCCTCAAAATGCGTTGATATGATACCCACACGTGCATCCGTGCACATGTATGCACATAAAATTAAATAATGAATTCTATGTTAATTAATAATGTGATTAGTAAATTTAGGTGATTATATATGATAATAATTTAATTAATTTCAAATAATTATATAATTTTTAAATATTGTAAAAAGTGAATATAGTTTTATTTATACATAACAGTCATATGTTATTTATATCTATCTATATATAAAAATTTTATTCATGTATACCAAATTTAATTAAACTGATATTATTTAATTCGTTTTCTTATCCTTTCCTCCTGATCGCCTCCCCAATTCCTGATTGCCAGCGCAGCCAGCAATTGCAAGCGACTACTGCCAATCGCCTCTGATGCCCTCCCCAGTGCATTCTTATTGTTACTTCAAAGAAGTTGCCGCTTGCCTCATCTCGCTGCTGCTCATCATTGCTCCTGGCTGTTACTTCTCCCACTACTATTTCGGTATGATTTCAAGTTCCTGTCCTTTTATAAGATTTCAATTTCCCTCCCCAGTACCTTTTTCGCGTGATCAATAGAAGGAATCAAACTATTTCTCTGTCAGCTGCAAGTATGCGAGAAAACCAGTGACCGACCACAAGAATCTCATGTCGTACAGCTGACAGAGGTGGTACAAAGCCAATAGATTCAGATGCCGATCCAGTGCCAGAACAATGGTAAAAACCACCTGTATCAAGCAGCACGGATCAAAACTGGAATCCTTGGAAGCATCCTCCAACACTAGCTCAAGACTCGAGCCCTACTATCTACCATTATCCCAAATCTTGTCTTTGATTTAAATTTTTCCAATGTTCTTTATGAAAGTTCTCAGCAATGTTCTACTTCACACCCAATTTCTAACTATTTATCCTCTTGTACCTTTTTTTAATTCCTCAAACTATCTCCAAGGCCCTTTTAGATTTGATTTGCATGGCTGCAAAACAAGTCTTAATTTTAAATGATTTCTGATGTTAGTTTAGGACTAACTCAGAAGTTGATTGGTGACAAAAGGAAACAATTTGACAAAGAAAACATTTGGGTAAACGTCAGAAGAGTGCCCCCTTTTTTATCGAATCGTCAAAGGGCACGCCCTATGTTGATTTTTTATCAAAAGGATGCTCCACCCCTCTATAAAATGACACAACTGCCCTTTAATACTATTCTCATTATTATCCTTGTCTCCCACCTCAATCAGGCACGGTGCAGCTACAATTTTGAGCTGCTACACAGTTCTAGCAGCTACAGTTTCGTAACTACTGCATGAAAAATAAATTAAGATTAAAATTGTTCGGAGCCTCCGAAAAAGACTTAAACGACGTTTTTTTAGCTAAAATCGGGCCGTTACGAATTCCACCCCATAACTAATTGTAGATCAACGAGCTTCGATTTGATATATTGTGTGTCTCATCGTTCAACCAGAGTCAAAAGTTATAACCTCTCAAAGTTTAAGGTTTAACATTCACGTTGTAGTAGTTACAGTTTTGTAGATGCTAAAATTGTATAGCAGCTATGATTTTGTAGCTGCTACAACTGAGTTGTCATGCAGTTGTAGCAGCTACGATTTTGTAGCTACTACAATGTGAATATTAAATCTTAAATTTTGAAAGGCCACAACTTTTGACTTGAGTTGAACCACGTAACGCATAACATATCAAATCGAACATCGTTCAAAGATATACAACTAATTATTGGATGGAACCCATAACAACCAGGTTTCGGGAAAAAAACATCGTTTAAAATCTTTTTAAAGGCCCTGAACAATGTCTCAAAAAAAAATCCATGTTGTAGCAATTATGATTTCGTAGCTGCTACAAAGCGTTTAATTTAGACCGGAGATATAGGTAGGATAATAATGAAATTAGCACTCAACAGTTATGTTATTTTTCAAGGGGTGGGGTACCCTTTTGACTTTAGCCCAAAACATTTCCGTTGATAATAATCTCACTGAGAGCTATATGATCTAGAGTTTGTTACTCAAGGGAGAGACTAACCTAGCGTATAGGCTAAAGCACAATTATATGATAGAAGCAATCTAGAGAAAAGATTGCTTGCTTAAAAGGCATAGTTTAAAAATGTTACCCCTCCAATGTAAAATGATAAAAGTTTGCCTGCTGATGGGATACATTTACCTCTCAACAAAAATGTGTTTTATATGCATGAAGAGGCTAGTACTAAGGACAACAAATCAATTTCATTCACTCTAGCTTTACAAAAGACTAGCAGGAAAATTAAATTTCATAGAAGTATAAGAGTTATCATTTGCAGTTAATGCAATTAGTGATCTTGAGACCCCATGTAATCAAGCGTTGAGAGACAGCACCATGTCATGATAATTAGGAGGAAGCGCTAAGAGAAAATGAGAAAGGTCACTTGTTTTAGGATTGTATTCTTTAAATTGGGCAAGTTCTCCCATGAGTAAATATTTCAGTGTGTTATTATATGCTTCTAAAAGGAAACATAATGTATTGAAATAGAAAAAAAAAAGAAAGTAAATTGTCATAACCAAATTAAATACAATGACTAAATAAAAAGAGAGGGGACCACTACAATTAAAAAAATAAAATACAAATAGAGGGGATTATCTAGGATAAGAAAATTTCTAATAATTTTCCTCATTGCTCCAAACAATCTACAAACAACTTGCAAGCTACCAACTCGTTTGCAACTAAGCCAAGCTACTAATGTTTCTTGTGGCTAGATATTGTCATGTACCTATAGAGGACGTCTGCAGCTAAACACTTCAGAGATCAACCCATAGTCTAGTGCGCTTGAGCCATAGTCATGCTTTTTAAAATAAAATAATAAATAAAGAAGAAGGGCAAAAATTAAAGAAATTTACAAAAAGAAAAAGAAAATTTTAAAAATATAAAAAATCAATATATTACAATTTTAAAATAAAATTACTTATCTTATTTACAATTTTTTAGTTTTATTATTTTTTTAAAATATTCCAGCCAAGCTCAACCCTCGTGTCATGGCTAGCTTATGTCTGTTGTGTTGAGAATAGTGCGTGTCTGTACTGTGCTTGGTATGGCCATAGTAAGCCACCTCCACCCAACCCGACCAGTGAACTAGGTCGACCAAACTAATGGTCCAGGCCAAGCCCGTATCAGGCCATGTCGTTGGACACAACCCAAACTTGGTTGAATTGTCATCTCTATCTTCAACATGTAAATATACATAGAACAAGTATTAAAACATAAAAAATAAGAGTGTAAGTATTTTAACATAGAATATAAATATAGTAAATATAAGAAAAGATAAAATTATTTACCTAAGGCCAATATTTATTATTCAAAAATTCTAAAATATAAAGATAGAATATAAAAAGATAAGAACTTTCAACTATAATCAAGTAAAATAATAATAAAATATTGTCATGATTTTATCAAAAAAAATATTATGTTATGTTTTATCAAGCTTAAATGCGACAAAGAAGATGATGTCATTATCTTTATTAAAATAATGCAATAAAATTAAGAAATATTAAAATAACTAAAACATCTTTTAAATGTAAAATATTTAGCAAATATTAATTATGAAATATGGATTTCATAAGTAAGCTTTTATCTTCAAAGCATCCTTATACCTAGCTCGTCCTCCCTCCTTCCAATAATGCATATGACAGAACATAGATACGAGCATAAAATACTAAATTTGTTAAGCCAAACTTATCTAAAGAGGAAGGAACAAACATTGAAAGTGAGAGAAAGAGCCAAATCAAGAAAAGCTATCTCCTTCGAGCTTACAAAGATTGATCGCAAAAGGGGTTTTTGGTTCACAACTCATCTAGGTTTCACAAGTAGCACAAAGTTATATTAATAAATAATTTATCAAAACTATTTTAAAATGTCCAACATCAGATATCTTAGTTTTTATTAAAATAAAACTATTAGAATGTATGTCAACTTTAAATAGCAATCATCATTGTAGTAACTAAGGTTTAAAACACCATTTATGTCAAAGTTTCAATCTTTGATCAAACATGATGTTTGTACTATGTCAACACTAGGTACACTTAAAAGGTCTATGAGGCCTCCGGAGTAATGGTGCAATGGTTAAGCCCTCCAATGAATAACCACAGGTCTAAGAATGCTAGTCCATGAGAGCTTCCCAATTTAACTGGTGGGAAACTTCCATGGACCAGGTCAGTCACTCAGAATTAGTCGGCTCGAAGAGATAGATACCTAGTTGGCAGATCCAATTGAGACACTATAACAATTAAATTGCACATCGACTACAAATTTAAGAGTATCAGTTACAAAAATATAATAATTATTTTAACTAATAATTATTCCTTCCTAATCCAACAATAAGTGTAATCCATAGCTAGTATTCTATTAAGATTAATAATCCCACCAATAATTTTGAAGCCCTATATTAAATATTGCTCCTACAATTTTTAACATTGGAATTGAATTTTCATGTATTTATGAATATATTTAGGTTAACTACAAGGAGTTGAAGTTGTTAACCTAGGAGATGGAGTAGAAATAGAAATATCAAAAATGAGTAGGAATAGGTACATGGTTTCTCCAGCTCTAGTCTACTCTTCTTTGCCATTGCCAATGCTTCTGATTAGTGCATCTCCTCTTCAATTCCATTTTTTTTAGTGTTGCATCTACTCCCAGTTATAAATAGATATAATTCAAGAATGAGTTACAAAAGAGATCTTGGTGTTTCACCTCTTCCTATTCCCCCTCCCTTCCTTTTTTTCAGTGACAAAATCAAAGAATGAGACATGGTAGAGAATCTTCGTAACTCAACTGAGACAAGGTCCTATCTCAGTCAGTACCATTAAAATTGTGTCAACATGGGCAACACTATGATATTTACTCAAACGATAAGTTGATCATCATGATATGTTTCAAAGGTTCCAGAGCAATACCAATCAACACTTGAAACTAAGGCAGCAGTTAAATGGTTTATATCAAACAGCTTGCAATCAGGTAGAATGATAGAAAAGGGAGAACAATAAAGAAAGAAAATTTAAAGAATGAAAAAAAAAGGAATAAATAAAATAGAAAACCATAGGAAACAGGAAAGAAGAACTACTTGAAGGTCGCAATACAACTACCCATCACTCATACAAATGTCCATTAATCATTCACAAGTGCCTCCAGATGTTTGGTGGTGGTTATTACTCTGCCATTCTTGACAATAGATTGTTAAATTAGAGAAAGAATGATCAACAATAAAATCATGATTAGGCATCTACCCTCCTAATGTGAAGATCTTAGAACATACAAATGATTCAAATGTAAAGAACATCAAGTAAAAAAATCTCACAAGCAGACAGTCTTGTCACTAGTGCATCATCGAGTAAAATACCTCAAAAAAAAATAAATTATAAATATAAATATAAAATACACATCGATATCAACCAAAACACCACACAACATCAGTGATATAACAACAGAAGTATCATGAAATCCAAGAACCAACATGATCTCTAGGCAGTTCATGTCAGATTCAGAATTATTATCTACCTAAAGCAGGAGAAATTCAGAATGTAAAAAAAAATGATCAAAATTTCTGAATAAACAAATCTACTCATAACTAAAAATCCAATACTATATGCAATGTCCTAACATAAAAGTATGAGAAATGAGTATTACCAATCTGTAGGAGCCAGGCTTAACCACCTTCCCAATATCAATGTAATCATAAAGGAACTGCAAATTTCCAGGGTTGGAATTAAATATATAACCCACAGAAATTTCACCATATTTTGCAAATAACTGATATAGAGATATCTACCTGAAGCTTGTCAGATTTAAAAAAGCGGCGCCCTCGCCGACTGCCATCAGGCATACGCACAAGAAGTGTCACGGCATTTGTGTCGTCTGAAGAAGGCTCTTGTGGCAAAGATGATTCTTTAGCAGCAAGCTTCCTCTCAAGTTCCTGGGGTAACAAAAATGTTACGACAACCACAACCAAATGGCATTAGAGCATTACCCTAAAATGTATTTGTGATGACAATGATTGGACTTCACAATAAAAGTCAACAGAATACTCATTAATCTACAGAAAGTTACCTTCAATCCAATAAACAGGAGAATGAATTCGAGACTGGCAAAAAAATTTCAAGGCCAAAATAATGACCAAAAGAAATCAGAAAACAAAAGATCACCAGAAAATAATTGATCTATCAACTACTTTAACTTCTGCAGAATATGTTTGCAGATACACTGACATACTATGTTTATCAACTAATTAAAATAGTTGTGTTCCTTAGCATACACTCTATTCTTGAAATATGTCCTAGAAATGTCATGAACAAAGATCATATAGCTACTGGTCTTCAGTTGAATTGTAACCAAGAAAGTACAAATAAGAGTGGAAGAGTCAACAAATTTATTCCATTCACCAAGTAAATTAATGAAATTCCCTCCTCCATCTTATATATAGTGGCAGTTTAAATTCCTGTTATATTAAAGCATAGCGACATAATCAATAATAACTAACCAAACTTCTAACTGAATATGCAAAATATTCTACATCCAAGTATATCTTAAGGCACATAAATATAAGAAAAGAAGATGCTGACAAAATTTGCACATTGATATTGGACATTAGCAAGCAAATTTGTCCTCAATTAATGTCAGTATTATCAAATCTATTCAAAGGTACATTCAGCATACTGAGACTACACATTTGCATTTAATAAATGTAATCAATTCAGATTAAAAATAAATTCACAATATGCAAGTTATGTATTAGTGGAGACATAAGAGCATGTCTTGCCTCTTCTTCAATTTGCTTCCTATGAGTTTCTGCCTCTTCATGTCTCTTCTTTTGAAGAGCAGCTTCCCTGGCATTAGCCTCTTCTAAACTACGGAGCTCAGCCTCCTGCTGAGCTTTCAATTCTTTTTCTCTATCTGCTTGAAGTGATGCAAGATACTCATCATCCTGTAACCATGAGAACCTTAAATTGTTTCACTGCATCAGCAATGAACGAATAAATAAAGGACATATCAAACCTGTTGCTCTCTTAACAAGCGTTGTGCCATAAGTGTAGGGGAAGGAGGACGAGGCATTTGACGAGTCGGGTATCCAAACTGAAACCTTCTTTCATCAGGAATACCCCCAAACATTGCAGCCTCCAGCATGAGAGCTTCATCATGCTCTTGAGAAGAAATTCCACCCCACTAAATTAAAAAATGAAAAGAAAAATGGAGAATTGTCTAAATGACATGGGTCATACAACAAAATAACTAGAATCCTTCATAATATATACCTCATCTCTCTCAAAAGCATGGCCGTTAAGCTGAGGGTTCTGATCTACATCAAGCCATGGAGGATCCAAAGCACTATGGCTTGGACTTCCAGAGTCTGTAGGTTCTGCAATAACAGGGGCAATTTGTCTGGAACGGTGTCTCACTAAAGGTTGCTCCTCCACGTCCTCAGCTTCTTCCAAGACTAATGGACTTTTTCTTTCTAATTTCAATTGACTTGAAGTTCCACTTTCAGCTGAACCAGGCCCATGCCTCCAGAAACCAAAAAACCATATAGTAAAGGAGTCCGTTATTTAAGCATTTCATATAATAAATCAAAAGTTTTCTACAGAAAAAAGGAAGAAATATCCAAGCAGCTAAAGCATCACGAATTCATGATGCTCTGATTGGTGTATATTCTATTGGCCATGATATTGAGCAGATGCATTAAAATAATATTTATATTCACTAAACTAAAACAGATTGCCTGGCTAACGCAACATTAAGAGAGATCTAGAAATGTGAACCTGTCTTAGCAATGGCATGATTATTGGTCTAAGATACGAAGTCAAACATTATCACATATCAATGAATATATACATGCAACTTAATCAACTTCACTCAAATTATTAAATTAAAATAATAATCTTGGTGTGAAAATTACCAGAATGACTCTATGTGAAAATCCCATTCATGCCAATGATGGTAATGCACTGGTTAATTCAACATAGCTAAAAGCTCAAAACTTACCACACTTAAGTTGTTGATCATATGCCACTCCGATACAAGATATTCGTGAATTAGAAACCAGGTTGATCCAAGAATATCCGAATAATTCATCAAAATATATAAGAGAGAACTGAGGTAACATTGACATCATGTATGCGATCAAAAAAGAGAATATATGTTCTCCACGTAAATTTCAATTGGTCATACAATCTTCATCCGCTGACAAAAACTCAAACCAATCCTTAAGGGTCTAATTGATTTGAATAAATAAGTCAAAGGATGGATGGACGAGTGGATGCATATATTCATCTATTCGGTTGTTTAGTTTAAAGGATGGATCTTTCAAGAGGAATAAATCAAAGGAAACAGGTTCTAGTTAATCCATCATTTTTAGCCTTCTAAAATTTGGGCAAACTGAGGAAAGAATGAATGAGAACAATTAATAAAAAATATAAAGTTAACCCTAAAATGTTTGTAAACATATTAACCACGTGTTGACTAATGTACTGTCTACTCCTGGATTCATCACTCTCCAACACCACAAAATTGCGAAGAGTTTCCTCAGACCACCACCTATGCACTAATATGGAATACACAATCACAACATCAACATTTGCCACCATTGGACTAGCATTTATTTTTTTAATATATATATAAATGTGCACGCATGCGCACGTGCACACACAATTGATTAATTATATTAAGATTATTTTTTAAAAAAGGTGAAAATAGATGAATTACAAAGTTGAAGGTTGTAAAGTTGTTGACGTGTGACTTGTGGTCAAGGTTGGAATCAAGGAAACCTCTTGCAATGTAGAATAAGATGGTGTACAATAGACTTAATGTAGTTCGATCATTCCTAGAGATCCAACATTGGTAGGTGCATGCATGGATGCACCAGGATGCCTCCTTTTAGATGAATTACAAAGTTCTATTAAGAAATTTAGAAATATTAGACGTAATGAGATAATTGTGATAAGAGATGACGAGTTGTTTGATACTGAGAATTTTAAGTATTTAGGATCATTTATGCAAAACTATAGAAGGATTTGAGAGAGATGTCTTACATAGAATACAAGCAAGATGGTTAAAATGGAGAAGGGCGTCAAATGTTTCATTGGATCGTAAAGTACCTCTAAAACTTAAAGGGAAGTTCTACAAAACAGTTGTTAGACCTGTTATATTATATGATGTTGAATGTTGAGCAATGATTTGAGCATATAAGCATAAGATGAAAGTTGCAGAGATGAAGATATTAAAGTGAATGTGTGAACATACGAGGATGGATAGAATAAGATATAAAAGCATTAGAGAGAAAGTGCATCTATTGAGGAAAAACTCCGAAAGACATTTAAGATAATATGGACATGTACTTAGATGGTCAATAAATGCTCTAGTTAGGCGATATGAAATTATGACAAATACACACACCAAACAAGGAAGACCAAAAAAGACTTGATTAGCAACAATAAAACAAGATAAAAATTATTTAAGTATAGATAATAATATAATAGGGGATAGAACCCAATGGCGTAAAAGGATCCATATCAGTTAGTGAGATAAGACTTAGTTGTTGTTGTATTAAGAAATTTAATAGATTGTTTAATAAATAAAAAATTCTAGTAATTGTAGTAAATTTTTATATTATTGATTTTTTTAAGCTTGTTATCATGATATCACATCACCATCTATATTTAATAAAGCATATCACTGATTTATTCATTTTCATCAATTCATGATTAAATCCTACTTGTTGTATTTAGAAATTTATTTTCTTTTGTCAGATTGATTCCTACTTGAAGTTTGATTCATAGTAATGGTCAATAAAATCAAAAAACAAATTCATAAAAAGAATCATAAACAAACTTTTTTTTTTAAGAATTGTTGATTATAAATTATTGTATGGAATTTAGTTGGATGGCATGAGAGAGAAGAGAGGATAAGACTTATAAATAAAAATGGTATTATAATTTTATTAAAGTTAATTATTTATCTTTCGGTTTATCTTTCCAATTGGACAAGTGAAAAAATGGATGAATGCATGGATCATTTTATCCATCCATCTGTCCAAACAAACAGATGGAAAGATAAAACAATCTATCCATGTTCTCACCATTCATCAATTCATCCATCCATCGTAAGAGTTATATGTCATTTCAACCTAACAGGTCTTAAACTCAAGGAAGGACTCAAGTTGACCATGTTTCGGTTATAAACTGATCTATAAACATATATAGAAGTTCAAGATACAGCCAAGTAAATATTCAAGGCTTAACAACCATGAGATGCCAAACAAGTTAATGCAGAAATTACATGCAGAGAGAAGCTAATAAGAAACACCAACAGTAGCAACTTCCGCTCAATCTCAAGACACCATTCTTTACATTCCTATACCACCATCATGCCTATGTTGGCAAATCAGCATAACAAGTCATAATCATTAGAAAATAAGCCAAAACTTCTTGTTGGCATAAGAACGAAAATATTTGATTACTAACATTTTGAAAAATTTTATGGAAATAGAAAATCTTTGTGTATAATGTCCAATTTTAAATCTCATAAAAACATACACATGCACACACAAATCTTTGAAAGAAAATCCTAGACAGCCACATCAACAAAGAAAATACCATTGAAGTGAAGACCAACTAGTTTGGTCTATTCTTTGGGTTCCTCTGTTTTGTCAATCATTAAGGAAGAAGAATATATTATTGCAAGCCAAAAAAACAAAGGATGGCATTGCTTCAGGACATTTAGCTACGTGCTAAGTATCACCCCATATATCATAAGTCTAATTAAGTGCTTGAAATATTTCAGGAACTATAACAAATCTAGTTATTTGTCATTCTCTCCAATGTCTACAGTATAGAAGAAAAGGCGACAGCAATGAATATCTTTTCCCAACAATCCAATGAATTAGAACTCTTTTTTGAGGAGTTGTAAGTGAACTTGTTTTTCCCACATCAAATGAACGTTCATTGTATCCTTCTGGCGCATTAGCTCATTTCAAAAAGCTTTGAATAACTCAAGTCTTTAACTTGAAAGAAATTATAGGTAATATCTTTCATGACTCCAGTCTTTAACTTGAAAGAAATTATAGGCAAGATCCTTCATGTATTATTAAAAACAAGATACAATCTGATTCACACTTTCTCAAGATGTTTGTTTTCTATTGTGAATCAGAAAATAACTACAGAAAAAATGAGAGAAGCCCATGAGAAGACAAAAATGAAGAGATATGCACCTTGTATCAAATGCTTCAGCAGATCCGGCATTGTCTACTTCCATAAAAGATGGATTCTCCCCATACTGTTCACAAAATGCTCTTTCTTCCTCTACTGTCTGTATTTAAGCAAAATCAACATAGTATAAAGACCAGACAATGACTCTAAACTAGCGTAGGAAAGCAAATTAGATACCTCCAAAGACATTGAAACTGCTCGTGCAAGATCAGTATCATCTTGTGCAGGTGACTTAGAGTGACCTTGCAAGCCCTACAACACCATCATAGATAAAATAACCAATGAGAAATAGGATAAAACTTCATCTAAAGTTTAATATATTATCAAACTATTCATATACATGTCGTTCAGCTTCTCGCTTGGAGGCTTCAATAGCAGCTCTGATCATTTCTTCTTCTATATCATTGTTATAGTCCATATCAACCACTGGAGAAATGGTTGGTCCAATATGATTGTCAAAAGAGGTACGCCCTGAAGCATTAGTACCATGATCAGCATGGTCCATGTCCGGATCTTCATCATTAATAATAACAATGCCACGAGTCTCCTGACAATGTGCAGTTTCGTTTCTAGTCGCGTCTTTATTCGTAGGTCCCACACCAGAAGCTCCAGCTTCTCTAGCATCATCCTTGAACTCAATGGGCAATTCCCTCACTTCCCTTCGATGTGAAACCAGCGGACCATGTGTAGGGAAACCAGAAACACCTCTTCCATCAAAAAGGCTAGGAAAGTGGCCAAAGGTTGGATCAAGAAGAGAGAATCGGTTCATATCTCGAGACGGAAACAACGGAAGAGAGGACCTTGGATGCTCACTCTCACGAGGATCATCTATGTCCACAAAATCTTCATTACGAGAGACCACTTGATTTGTGCTGTATATTGGAGGGTGATCAGCCGCAAATAATTTAATGATAAACACTAGCATTTTTAAAGTCACACATACTATTCATTGAGTAAATGGTAAAACATAGTAATACATACACAACTCTGTCTATTTCACCAAAATGTGCGTTAATAGCACTGTTCAGATCCCCATCATGTTCCTGAATGCCATTTGAAATAGATGTTATTAGCGAAAGTTCAATTACTGATTAAGGAAAGATCATTTCATCTAAGCAATTGGAATAAGGAAGATAAAAGTTCAAAGCCTCAGTAAGCATCATGCCCTCAGGAACTCACAATCATACAAAAGATATACAATACAAACAGTCTAAATCAGTATGCATAAATACACTTGCATTACAATACTATAGAACACAATTTATCACACACATCAACAAAGCTATATCAAAGGCCAGGTTTAAACTAGCATTCTACTACCTAAACACATTTTAGAAGTAAATGTAATATAAGTTATCAGCACCTTCGATTTGAATCAAAACATGATAATGACAGATGTTTGACTTTTCAATCTTGCATGCACATGATTTCTTCGAACAATGACAAGCTGATGTGTGTTTTCTATAGAATAAATACAACTACAATCAGGTTCCTCAAATTGATCGAACCTTTGTAACTGTATGAAATTGGCAAAATAAAGGGTATAACTATTACTAAGAACTACGATTGAAATGCCCTTTCATGTAAATTTGAACAAGCACACAAACTAAGCCACATAACTACTTTACCACATGGTACTACCCCAATAATAGAATTACCAACAAACATGAAAATCATTTCACAAAGAGGCTTGAAAATAGAATGCATCCCTATGCAAATCAAAAAGGAAACTGTTTAGTTAAGACTTTGAAGTCTACACTAGTTCCTTAACATAAGTCATCTCCCAAAAATAATGATACTTTCCTGGTGGTATTCTCATCCCCAAATTAGAGAGATCTAATAAGGGTAAACTCCAATACAAAAAAAAAATGGTGACAATTTACAGTAGTCAGTACACTGTAAAATTTATTATCTAGTGTAATCCTGTGTGTTTGCTGCTTTCCCACTCCAGACTAAACTATAATTTAGAGAAATTCATTGAGACCAGCATCATAAGGATATATACCTTTTTCATCTCCAAAGACAATATTTGGAGAGAGATATTGGTAGAAAATCCAATTATTTGAGGCCTAAGAGATGGTAGATTTATGTCAATCATGAAGTCGCTGATTCAGCTTTTGACAGACATTGGCAAGCATAAAGGATGAATAGTTGGCAGTGGGAAACATCCAAAAATAAAATCAAAGTGAAACCCTAAACATGCTTCAGTGTGGTATTCAGTAGCTACATAAGTTAACCTAGATTTAGTATTAAAAAAAAATACCAGTCAAAATCCAAAACTCCAACCATGGACATCAAATTTCATCTGACATCATAAAGTTGATCGGAAATTTAGACAAAATGAAATAGAGAATTATGAGACAATTTAATGAAATAAGAACCTTTAGATTATAATAATTACTAGACTGAAGGCATTAGATTTGGAAACAATTTTCATCCAGAAGGTACATCAAAGGGAATCA
>JBBMJZ010252296.1:0-18742 GCA_037833815.1 Zingiber zerumbet
CCAATGTGGGACTAAAGTCCCATGCACAATAGAGCTTCTCCTCTTCCACCTCTTCTCCATTCACTCTTTTTCAACACCATCTATCCACGATCTCATACAGGAACATTAACATTAAAGGGTTTTCAAATTCTAACAAGGAAGTACTAATCTGAATTTAAATACCTAACTCCGAACATCGAGTAGGCCACCATATGAGAGGGATTTTTTTTTTTTTGTAATTCATATATCTAACTCTTTGAAAATTAAACTGACTAATCTTGGAGGTGACCAGCTTGACTCCATGGAAGTTTTTTACAGATCACTAGGATAACTTGGGAAGCTCTCATGGAGACCTATAATAGCCATCATTCTTAAGTCCGCTTCTCACTAGAGAGAAAAATCCACTACAATGCGTTGCAGCTAAAACTCAAACCTTAAATTCCTTGATTCTCTATTGGAGAGCCTAACCATTGTAACATTGCCCTAGCGACTATATTTTATTACTTTGAACATATATATATATATATATATATATATATATATATACAATATGTTGATTTTAAGAGAAATAACCTAAACAACTAAACAAGTAGTTGATTGAAGAAACAACTATTTGTTGAGCTTGCAATGAAAGACTCGAAGAAACTAAATTATACGAAAGAGAGTCACTGTGACAGAATCCTAATAATCACTCCCAACATTGGCTTTAGATTTTAAGAATTTTAAGAACAGTCGTCAGTTGTCGCTAACAAGCATCTTGCTTCCCATGATCACTTCCTTTATTGCAAGTGCAGTGTAGCTGTTGTTAGAGCATCGTTAATACCAACTTCACATGCGATCACTCCCCTTTTCGATTTATTTATCCAATCCAAACTACTCTACTATTGGGTGCCACATGGCCTGTATCCAAATGTCTTTGAAGGTGCATGTTATAGTCAACATAAATTCGAGTTAATTTGAAAGATCGATCTACCAAATCCAAATGTCTGTCACCCAAACCACAATTGATTGAATAAATTGAAGACGTTTATTTATACACCCCACATTACTTCCAGGCCTTCTGCAGCTTGAAGCGGAACCATCTCTCATCTGCTCATTTGATCACTTTTCGACCACCCTCTTAACCTTCGCAGGAGAGAACAAGGATGGCGCCGTGCAAAGTTGCTTTCAGTATGATGACTATGGTAGTGCTCATTCAAGCAGCAAGCTGTGCGACGTATAATGTCGGAGGTCCCAATGGCGGCTGGGACTTGAGCACAGATTTGCAGACATGGGCGTCGACGCAGACATTTGTGCCTGGCGATTCTTTAGGTACTAATTACTTTTGATAAAATACAATCAATTTTCTTGTCTTCTTAGTCCAGATTGTGTGCATCTGATATTTGTCTAATTTGAAGCGTAACTTAATTTGTGGGCAGTTTTCAAGTATGCGCCATTCCACGACGTCGCAGAGGTGACGAAAGCTGGATACGATTCGTGCAGCGCGAGTAATGCGATCCAGTCATATACAGACGGTAACAGCGTCGTGAAGCTTTCAGCTCTCGGAAAGCGATTCTTCATCTGTGGAATCACCGGCCACTGCAGCGGCGGGATGAAGCTGGAAGTCGACGTTGTCTCCGCTGCGGCATTGACTCCGCCTGCCGCTGCAGCGCCACCGGCTCCGGCCACATCTCAAGCGCCTTTTGCTCCTCCGTTGCTCGGCGTAGAACCAAGCCCGACGTCGTTTCCAGAACCACCAGTCGGAGACTTGGGTTTAGACCTCGTGGCTCCGGCTGCTCCGCCACACCAGCAATCTGCGGCGCATGGGCCTGGCCTGCGGCTGTTGACGGTGGTGAGCCTAGTGGTGGCGTTTCTGTGGGCTTGGGCTCTGTAATTGCTTTATTTCTATGACAAATCTATTCGCCTATTTCCTTCGCAGTTTGGTTCTCTGTGATTGTTGTTTGACAGTAAAAACAAATTTCTCTTGGGCTACAATATCTATTCCTTCTTTATTTTATTTCATTCTTAAAGAATTTTTTCTTTAGATCGATTTGCTAAGAACGAGCAAAGCTAGCAATCGATTGACTTGCTCTATTAAAAGGATCAAATGAACCACCGGGAACAAATACCCAGAAAAGTTGAACAGACGGAATCAGGAGAACAAGCAAAACGAACGAGCCTAAATAAAGAGACTGAACAACTCATTATCTGCTACTTGGAAAATTATTTTACAATTGTGAAAATTCATTCCACATAGATTATTTATGACAATTTTACAAATAAAATGGTTCAATTATTATATTCCGTGAACCACACTAATATACACATTCCTACATTTTATCCTCTAAAAATTTTGTTCCTTCAAAATAATTATTTTATTTCATTCAGTTATATTCCATTAATGTTGTATTTATGTAGACAATGTTAATTATTCTAACTGCATTAAAGATTGTAGGATTAAAATGGGATAATCGTTTCCCCGTAATAACTCGCGTTCCCATAATATTGCCTGGAAACTAAACCAAACGCAAAAGAAGATAATCCCATGCGAGTCCCACAAAACATTCCACGAATGAAAAGCACCTGCGAGCCAGTTTCAAGTCGGTCTAAGCTTCCAAACTTCATGCCCATTTACGTGCTGGCCGATAATTCACCTAATCACAGAATGAAATACATTAACTGATTCATCACCATTTAAAAAAAACAAACAAAATAGGCATTCTCTCTTTACATAGTGTTATGTAATTGTCTTGAATTTTCTTTTACAAATTGCCATGTACAAACTACATCAGATAGAATTCAGGTGATCTTGTGGATATCCAAATGGGCCAACCTTTACCACTATTGAATTTCCACTCTCCCCAGTCAGCACTTGGACGGCAAATGCCATCAACACTTTTTTTTTGAATGGGTGGACTAGAAGGATCACAAAGCCAGGTGAGAAACCCATTGTTCTGAAACAGATAATATCTTAATGGCACCACATGGATAAATATGCTTCACGTATATAAGAACATAATTGCACAATCAACAGAAAGTTAAGTTCATAACGAGGAACAAAGACCAAAGACCACATGATTCAGGCCCTAAACTTCAACGTTAACAAAACTTTGGTAAACCAAGACTGGGGAAAGATGATGTGCTCTACCTGGATTGTGAACGATTGGTCATCCTAAAAAAATGCTTAGTTGATCCTTTCTACCTCAGACTCTCAGCGACTACACTTTCAACTGGATTTTGCAGTTGAGCGCATGAAACCGAAACCATGCCAGGCATCTCCAAGGATCTAGCTTGTAGGATTTGGTTTACCTGATTACTGAGCACATCTATATGGTTATCAAGAAACAGAAAAGAATCAGAACTTTTAGCTGCTACTGCTGCTAGAATACTGAAAATGCGGCATAGGGAGCTATAATGTTTCCCCAGTAGTGATTGAGGATCTCCATCAAATGAGAATGGAAACTCTTCAGTAAAACATCTGGCCTTTGCATCCTTCCTCCACCTCTTCAATACGTATTGCAGTGGAAGTTCTTTGATGTTCCGAGTATCTAGCACTTTTAGAACATGACAACATTGTATACCAAGAAACTCAAACTTTTTACAACTGCAATTCACAGATCCATCTAGAGAATCAAATCTAACTTTATGTTCTTTGGATTTCTCCTCAAGCATAACCTTATATTCAGATACTGTCCCAGTTTCATTGCAACTGAAAAGGACACAATCCATGTATAATTCAAATTCTCTTTCAAACATCTTATAAGCAGCAGGAGTGTAAGCATTTGCAGCTTGTCTCAGCAAACGCATAGAAGGTGGCTTTTGAGTGCTCTGACTAGCATTAACATCAGCTTGTAATTCTGCAAACCTCTTCTCAAATAGTATTCTATCATAATGCTCAAAGAAGGCCAGGAGTTCTGTTTTATTACCTGAATTTTTCTTTAGCTCATTGCTCATATTTTCCTTCTGTTGGACAGCCTTCATATCACCATAAAATGCTTCTCTTCCGTATACCAACGCCCATTTCTCTCTTTCTTCAAATAACTTGCACATCCATTTGTTGTCTTTAAGATCATACTTTTCACACATTGTTCCCCATTCTTTTAGAAACTCTTCTTCATCCTCACAATCAAAGAGACATCTGCTGAATTCGATACCTAAAGATCTTGAACCATGGAACACTTGACTTAGCTGTACAACTGCATTTTGGTATATATGCCAAACACAAAACCGATGTTTTGTGGCTGGCAATACGACATCTATTGCCTCACTTATCACAGGACAGCGGTCAGTTAAAATTGTCTTTGGCTGCTTTCCACCCATTGCTGTTATGAAACTCTCAAGCAGCCACTTCCAAGATTCTACACTTTCATCATAAAGTAAAGCAGCACCAAAAAGAACAATCTGCTTATGATGATTAACTCCAGAAAACAATGCAAGTGGCCTTCCATAACCAAGCACTTTGTAGGATGTGTCAAGGCATACAACATCACCAAAGTAACAGAATTCCATCACAGACTTCGCATCTGCCCAAAAGAAGTTGGTCAAATTTTCTTCCTTGTCAACTTGTATTGCATAGTAGAATGAGGGGCTGTCTTCTTGCTTCTTTTGCAGATACTCCAAGATAGCACCTGCATCACCTATTTGAATAGGTTTTGTTCGTTTTGACCGCAAAGAATTTTTATTATCTGATGGAAGCATGTTACAGTTTTGAGGACTCCCGATCTGCTTGGATGCATCATCATCTGCAGATTCAGAGGCAATGACTGAAACAAAATCTGTACTAATTTCTGCAGTTTGAGATGTCAGGCTATCAGCAGAGGAAGAAGCTTCTAGCTGATGGTTATGAAATGTAACAAACTCAGTTACTTGATATTTTCCAGTTGATGATATTCTAATGACCATGCAAGCAGGACAGCCAGTTCTGAATTCTTTTCTTGGTTTCTTTACCCTTTTTTCTCCCTTTTTCTGCTCGCGAAATCCTTCTCTTGAGCAAACAAACATCCTTCTAGTAATTAGATTTTCTGCACTAATTGTTGCACTCGTTTTACGAACACGGAAGCCCATCCTTCCAGCATATGCACTGTAGAACTCATAGGCTTCATCTTCAGTTTCAAACTCTGGTAGTCTCACAGTGTCATCCACTAAATCTGCTCTTGCAACTCGAGCATTTCGTCTCAGCTTCTTGGCTCTCAATTTGTCAAATGTAGCCACTGTTGCAAGTTGATGGTTATGGTTTGGCATAAATTCTGTGACACGATATTTGCCATTTGATGCAAGCCGGATAGTCATGCATGCTGGGCAGCCAATTCTTGTTACAGGCCGTGGACACTTAGCCTCTTTCTCTCCTTTTTTCTTCTCTCGAAACCCCTCTCTTGAGCAGACAAATGTCCTCTTAGTGATGATATTTTTTGTTGACACTGTTGACTTTGATCGACGCACTATGAAACCTTCGTTCTCAGCATAAGTATTATAGAATTCATATGCGTCATTTTCACTGTCAAACAACATATCAACCCGCGGTAACCATTTTGAAATGATATTGCCCATTTTAGTAGCATCAATACTTGCCATGTCCTGCCATCCAGACAACAAACTGCATTTAGAGTACATCAAATTTTGGATTAAAGAATGATGGCTTCCTGAAAGTGACAATGTATAGGAAATAGTAGGATTCATTTTTTTCTATAAAACTGACAACAAAATGCATTGTCAGCAATCTTTATTAGCACTGCCTATGTATAGGAAATAGTAGTATTCATCCAAGTGCTCTCAAGTCAAAGTGATGCTATGGATGGTTGAGTAATGAGTTAGACGATGTTCACTATTTCATTTTAATTTAACAATTTGTCTTCAGATGAAAAATATTAACACTGCCTATGATGAAGCTTATAAGTAAAACATATGTAGGGAAAATTTTTATAGTTTATCATATTGGAACATCACATAGTCACGTAACTTCCAGATGCATATGGAGCAGTTTGTGAGAGAAAAAAAAAATCTCCATAATCTCATCAAAGTAAACATAAGATAGGCAAAATAATAAAAGGGATAACTACCTTGTCATCAGCCCTTTGAACAAAGGAATGTTCCGATGTTGACATGACAGGTGGTTGTGTAGGCCATGCTGTAGTCGAAGACAATAAGACAAGAGGGCTTGGCCACATTTGAACCAGTGATTGCGTTGTGGATGTACTGCCATCAATTTGTGCAGGTGTGACAGGATGCAAAGGAGCAAACAATACAGTAGGAGTAACAAAAGTACTCTTTTTCCTCTTCCTGTTGCAACCACCAAACACATACATCTTCTCACTGAGACTTTCTTGCAGGCAATAGTTCCAACTTGATGCAAGCAACAAAGAACATCAATATTTAGCATGTCATCTATTTCAGTATCATTGTTGACTAAAAATGCGATAAGAAATGAAAAACTATTTGATGAATGATGATATAAGGTTGGAAAAGACAGCAGAAGAAAAGATAATGATTTCAATAATCAGAGACACTAAAACAATGAACAAGAATATGCTTGATCAACTATAACAGCAACCTTCCATAATGTGAAGTCATATAGGTCAAAACGTTCAAAATGCTTTTGAAGAGAACACTCTTAGAACCTATAGCAGAAATTTCAGAGAATGTTTAAAACTTTGAATCCTATTTGATAAGAAAGAATTTGTTGAGGATATTTGATGGCAGAGCTAAAATGGAATATCATAATTTTCTCCATGCACTCAAGTAATTTCTCTCTGCTTGGCATATTCTTATGTGTCAATTTTATGTTCTTCTTGCCTGATTAATATAACCTCTAAGCCATGTGGGGATATGTTAAAGACACAGAGCTCACTGTCACAAAACTTCCCATCATCTGTACAAAGGTTTGGGTATTTTGTTAATCTTTATGAAATTCAAATTATGGGATACAGAATTTGGGTGATAAATTGATCATAGGTCTACTTTCACCAAGTGGTTCAAAGTTCCTGATGCAGAATTGACCCAAGAAGCCCTCCCGAAGAGCTCTTGCACTTTAAAAGGTCATAACTTTTGACTCGGGTATTAGAACGATGCACTGTTTGACTTGAAACAAAGCTGGTTGAGACCTAAATTTGTTACTGGATAGAACCTGTAACCCTAAATTTTGGATCCGAAAATCTATTTTAGGGCCTATTAGGAGCCTCCGAACATCTATTTTACTATTTTGATAATTTCTATTTTTTTTTGGTATTTAGGATATTTTTGGCAGTTCTGTTTAGCTATTTGAGGAATCATCCTCTATTATTGAATAAAGTTTCATTGTTTGGTAAAACCTAGAGAACGACGGGTTTCTCTTTATTTTCTTCGGCTTCTCTTCTTGTTTTCACAGCAAATCCTCCTTCTCTTCAGCCTGTAGGATAATCGCTATCCAATCTGCATCGGTTCCACAACAGAAATCTTCAAAGGAATCCAACTCTCACTCTTCCAATTCTCAAGCTCTCTCTTTAGGTATCAAACCATTCAATAATTACTAAAATACTGACCAGTTGATTGTGTGATCTGAAGCTCACATCACCACAAGGCTACTATGAAGATTCAATACCAAAGACTCTAACTTTTGATTATGAGTAATTAAATAAAGCAAAAAAGTTAGGAAAAATTAACTGGAGTTCCCGTTTGACTCAACTATGGTTCGATCCTGACAAAAGTGTACCACCAATTCTGTCGATAAGATTTTAAGAGACAACAAGCAAAGAACCTCTTTCCCAAAGAAATAAGGTAAAGGCGAGGGACAAATTAAATGCAATTTCTTTTGTTGTTCACCAAGTTTCTTGTTTAGCTCGTCAAATTCAAAGGGAAAAATTGAAATCTTATATTGACGCATTGGCGAGTTCATATGTCCACTCCTCTAAAGTAAACTGCAACCCCAATACTCGAAGAACTTTCAGATCTGTGAACGGAGATACATTCACTCCTATGCACGGTCATTAACGACAGCAATAAAGACTTCCAGAAGATCCACAAATCCGAAACGATCCAAACATTCGCATAGATGATAAACAAGAGCAAGAACCCTAGCACGGAGAAAAGGGATAAAGGTACAGGAAAGAAGAAAACACAGAGATATCCAGAAGATGATCATTTTGAAGGGAAAGGGAGGTACCTAGGATCGACACCGGCAGGAGAGGCGGCGGCTGATCGGAGAAGGGAGGCAGATCTCTCTCTCTCTCTCTCTCTCTCTCTGCGGATCTGATGAGGACGGATTTCCTGTGTGAAATGCGGACAGGGTACAGATTTACTTTCGCGAAAAGAAGGGATGAACCGATGATGGGACCCAGCGGTAGAGAAATCCAGAGATAGCGTGTTGCGTGTCTCTGTTGTGTCCGACCGCGACCGGTGACACCTTCCCGATTGTCCACGCGGCGCATAGTCTCATCCAATTCAACCAGTCCACGACAATAGACAAGGCCCATTATTAAAGCCCATTAGGCCGTTAACATTGATCATTGGGAATTTTAAAGAAATATCAAACAATGCATGTCTTTTTCTTTAACCTTAAACACATATTTTTATTACAAAATGTTCTACGGCGAATGCCCTTAAATTAATCGTTACACAAATATAAAAATAAAAATAAGAAATAAGAAAAATCTATAACGATAAAAAATCAAAGCAATAATTATAGGAAGAAATAAAACAACGTTTGTAGGAAGATAAAAGAACATTTGAAATTTAGCTTACAATTTAGAATTTTTTTATATTATTTTGGCCAAACTATAGGACTGCAATAGTATTTAGGCAGGTGGATTATGTAAGGAAAAGGTTGTTCGATTTTTTTTTTTTTTATATCCAACGGTAATTAGGAAAAATAGGCGTTTAACTTTTGCTCTTTCGAGTTAAGACGGAGTAATTAAGGAAGATAGCGTTCATTAACAAACACACTGTAGTTGTCACGGTTAAATAATACAGACATGTAATTAACGAATTATACAACGAGCTGAAGCGAGCTCTCTACTACTACATCAACAATATATATTACACATGCAGCACCAACGAAATTAAACCATGCAAGAGACGAGAGGAGGAAGAAGTAGAAGAAAGAGAACATATATAACTGATCTCTAAATTTGTTAACTAATCTAAAACATATCGCTAATTAACTAATTAATTAATAGCGTCGAGGAGGATGTTCCACTGCTTGTTGCCCGGCGCCCACTTGGGGCACTTGCGGCTGAAGAACCTGGATCGCACCCGGCCATCGAGCAGCTCCACAACCGGCCCCGCCAGCACACACCGCGGCGCCTTGTACTGGTTGATGGAAGCTCCCTGGCTCAGAGAGAAGTCCATCATCTCGTCGAAGGTACCCTCCTCCACTACCCGAATCTCCAGCGGCCCGATTGACTTGTCGCACACCCTCCCCTGCCGGTACACGCTGTTCAGCTTCTCCTCCACCGCCAGGCAGCAGTCCTCGAGCAACGACGCCGGCACCGCCGCAGCCGTCGTCCCTGGCCCCTGTTCGCGTAGCTCCCAGTAAAGCACGTAGTGCCCCGGAATGCTGCGCGCGTCGGCGTAGCTCGTGTACTCCACCAGCGACGCCCCGAACGGCTCCAGGTGGCTCGCGGCGGCCCTCACGGCGGCGTGCAGCTCCACCTCGTCCGTCTTGTCCGAGTCGATGCTCAGCGCCACGTTCTTCCTCCGTATGAACTTGAACTGCGGCGCCTTGTTTTTGAATCCCACCACCCTCAGAACGTCGCCCACGCGGTAACGGTACAAGCCTGCACCATTAAATATTATCATTTTAACTTCTTTTTTGCTTTTGCCGGTTTAATTTGTAGTGCATTCAGTGGTCTATTAATAATGATTAGTGACTTGCCAGCATAAGTGGTGACGACGAGCTCGTACTCCTGGCCGAGCTTGACCTCGACCAGGTCGACCAAGTCACGGTGATCGAAGTCGTCAGTGTTGCAGCAACTGCTGGCGCATGGCACGGGGAGGAATTCGAAGTAGGCCATGGTGGGGATCAAGGTGTAAGCGACGTCATCGGGTTTGCTCATGGGCTGCAGGTTGAGGCCGAAGTAGCACTCGGAGGAGGCGTACATGGTGCACGTCAGCGGCAGGCCGTCGCTGTAGAAATCGAGTGTGGGGATGTACTGCGCCATGGCGCCGGTGACGATGACGTCCACGTACTTGGTGTTGGGCCACAGCCGGGGAATGATGCCCTGCCACGTCTTCCTGCTGCACTCCGACTCGATCACGTGGGCCAAATCCCCGTCAGGGCGCAGCACACGGCCCACGGCCTCACGCACTGCTCGATCAGTGATCTCGTGGTCGAGCTCGCCAGTGCGGATGTCGCGGCAGAGGCGCGGCCAGTGCTTCTCAAGGAAGCGGATGGCGCGGATGAAGCCGGAAGCGAACACGGCGCCGACACGGAGGACGTCGGAGCGGTGGAGGAGACCGCAGAGGAGTTGGGCGTACATGCTCTGCCAGGAGTCTGAGCAGAGGATGGCCTCGTTGGGGCTGGTGTAGAGATTATACGGATCGTCCGGTCGGTTGAGGAAGTGGTGGCTCTTGTAGTAGCTTGTTAGGACGGGGCGAGCGACAAGGCCGCCGGGGGTGCAAACCTCCGACTTCACGAACAGTAGGTACATTCCCCTGCCTTTGTCGAGTCTGCGCACGAATTGGCTCATCACCGGCATTAGTAGACTATACAGAAGCGAGCGCCGGTTGAGCTCATCCTCTATCGTCGGCATCAGCTTCCGCTCCCCGCCGGATGTCCCCGAGCTTTAATTTCATATATGTGATCACGCCAGTACTAAATTAGTTTCAGCAAGCTGAGCTGGGTTGGCTTCGAGTTCATATATGTGCTCGATTCATTTTTTTATTTACACTTAATCATTAAGCATATTAATTACGCATTGATACCTTGTAAGGAATTCTGAGATCGGGAGGCCGCAGAGGATGGGCGAGGTGTCTCCGTGAGCGATGCGGAGAATGTCAGGCCGGATGTCTTCGTAGGTGACCAGCGGGATGAGGCGCTTAAACGCATCCAGGTCGGCGGCGTCACGGCCGGATAGCCCGTGGCGATGCAAGTACGTGGCGGGGGCGTTCTGGGAGAGGATTTCGAGGAGCACACGCCGTTGGACGACGTCGGCGTTCTCAGTCACGTCGTCGATGAACTCGAGGGCCTTACGGTGATGCTCGGGCACGGCATCGTCGTCGCCCAGGGGGATAGTGACCGGCATAAGCTTTGGTGCTTCCGGCATGGTGAAATTAAAGCCAAGCAATTGCAGGGGAGAATTTTAATGAGCAGCAGAAACTAGCTGAGAAGGTTCAGCGTTGGGTGCGGAGAGCGTGGGACGGCGATGGCAAGTATTTATAGAGAGGGGGCGAGGCTTGATTCACGGCCGATCACATGTATTTTAACGTATATTGTGAACTCCGTGACTACTTTTCATGTTCTTGTGGTCAAATAATGAACTCTCTCTGCTTTACAGATTGGTAACAAGTTAAAAATTAAAATATATGTATAATGTGAAGCACGCTGTTGGTGTGTGACAAAATAGCAAAGGAAAAAAAAACAGCAATATAATTATACACGTCGAAGCAATATAAATACACATCGATCGAGAGAGGATCGTTGGAAGGCACTTCATGTGCTGGTGTCGCGTTAAGAAAGTAATGTGCTTGTCTCCTTTGGAAGTTTATCGTGTGCAAATGAGGTTCATAACAGATGCTTCATCTCGAGAGTACCTTTATCTCCTTGTTGCAACCAAATTTAGAAACCGATCATCAATTAAATCATATGCATTTTGATTTTTTTTTTATAATTTAGGTGCTCTAGATTTGTCTGTTAATATAAGACTAGACTACTGATAAAGTTGGAGCACTACATTAGGATACCGTGTGCTTCTTGGATCCTACATTTAGAATGTGGAGACGGACCGTCTATCATAAAATCTGAATATACAATATAAAAAAATATTTATGGTTAATCTGTGGTAAATCTTGTCTGGGCTCTTATGTATGCTAATTCACCAATCGAGTGTGTTTTGACATTGATATGTTTTGACAATTGACATGATCTTTACTATCCTAGTGAATAGCGTTCGCATATATATATCTCTAAAAGGATTACACAAACTTTGTTTGTGGTGGTGTCATGTAATGTGATTGTTCATTGGGTGCTTCCAGGAAGATTAACTCCAATTAGCATAAGGGCGGACCATTATTTAAGGTACTTGTCAAATTGAACCTAATAAGTTGTTTATTGACTAATTAATCTCATGCAAAGCTAGCTTATTCTGTCTCATCTAAAAATTTATCAAAAAAAATATTTTTTTTGAGAAAATATCTTTATCATTTTATACACGAATGATCCAGTTGTAAGTTTTAATTAGCAGGAGAAAAACTTAAGCTTAATTTACCATGAACTCTGTTAATAGTGTTGAAGTGGCACATTCTATATAAGATATATTATTAGATTTAGGATAGTTGCTCCGCACTTTGAGAGTCATGAAGTCTCTGATAGTAAGAAATCATTGAAGCGACGGTATCTGTTTGATGCGATATGTAAGAGTTTAATCGAGCTGGCTGACTCAAAAGTCATATATATAATCGAGATCGGATCCTCTGGTCCATTTTTATGGACTGGAGAATGGTCGATAATGTAATTACAGTTGGATCATGGTCACGATTTAACCGTAATTAATTGTAATCTCTTCCTGAATGCACCTGTTCGTCCAGATTCTAGTTTAGATCGGGATGGAGACGACCAGAAACAGCCGGAGGCCGCCTCCACTTAGCGCCTGATAATCTAGTCAATTATCCCGTCCCAAATTAAAGTCTGGATATAAAAATGAATCCAAAAAAAAGGATCACAACTAATTCCAATGTCACAATCATATTATTATGGATCATCTCCTTATCCAATAAAAATAGACCAAAACATCCCCTCTCCGTATAATTAACGTCTTCCTATACATTTCAATGAGGGATCCTTCATATGAGGATATATTCCCTGCCGATATAATCTCATTTTTTTTCTCGATGTAAAAAAGTAATGATTTATTTATTTATTTTTCATAAAGATTGAGATAGGATCTTTCTTACTATTTTGTCCAAAAGATTTGTTCAGGAAGAAAAAGTAAGTTGCTTTCTGCTGGGGCACTATCCAGAAAAGAACTCCATATAATATTCGCCAAGTAGTCAAGCAAGAAAATTTAAACTACTTTACAAACTCTCATGCAACTGAGTGAAACAGTGTCAGCAGATTTTAGAGATCCATAAGAGTCAATCTTCCAATGAGAGATTAATTAATGTACCAATCAATTGTTTCTGTAATCTTGATTTGTTCGTTTAACTTTTTCTTTCTTGTTTCTGCAAGCTTGATAATTAGAATACGATTGATGATGAATAGATAGATGCATGGGGCCTGGGTGCATGTCTCCAGGGCTCAAATTATTTGAGGGCAACGTCATTTATGCACAGGAATCATGGCAGTATTGACAAGAATGGAAGAATTGACTTAAAGCAAGGTACTTTAAGGCTGCCCTAGCTTGCGACTATGATATCAACCACACAGAGTTCAAGTTGCAAGGATAAACTTAAAAGCTGCACGGAGTGCTCCTCATTTGTTACTTGTAGTGGAGCAAAAAGTTTGGTGCAAATCCCTGCGCGATCTTCTTCCTTTCAGTAATTATCTAAACAGTATCTATAATTTTGAAAAATAGAAATTATAAGCAAATGTATTTTACTCTTAAAATTTTTTAAAAAATATCAATTCCTGTTAGTTGGAGCAACTTAATTACTTAGACAAGTCAATTAAATTGTTTTTTTCCATAAGATTAAGTTGGGAAAGGAAACTAATTTATAAGGCGGAAAGTTAATTCAAATTAAATTAACAATTTGTGATGTGGCGGAGATAATGGTGTCACTAGGCAGGGTCCATGATTAGGTCAACACGACCCTCAATGTGTCCCACTCGAGATGGAACTCAAATCAACTCAACCCGAATCAATTTGTCACATCCCGGTTAAACCTAATATGTATTCAAGGGACTCAATAATTTGAGTATCTGAGGTGGGCTTCGCCATGATACATCTTAACTTACCTTCTATTTTGTTTTTTTTCCTAGTCTTTCCAACGTTTGCCGCTTGGAGAGCATCATCCGAGTCCCAACGACACCCTGTAACTAGAAGATGACTTGGCATAAGCTAATCCGATATAGAATTGAGAGAGGAGCCCGGAATGATCACGTAGTTGTTGGGCGCGTTAATTGCACACATAAGGTTCTGCATGAAATAGGAAACAAGGCCTTTTTATTGCACCTGGCACCTTAGAATCTTCAATCTTTTACTCTGACTCCGTGACTCGTGGTTTAGACGATCGATTAACCAGCGGTGTGCAAGATTCATGCTTATCCGTATTATAACTTCTCATTAAAGAAATTAATGTCATATTTAGTTATTCCTCTCTTGATACGTTCCCTCCCTGTGGAGGATTCACGTGGCCGAACCCAAGCCAGCTCCAAATCCTTTTTGGCCTTTATGATTTATTTTCCCTTTCTCGATCGATCGCTGACAGCATCAGATCAGAGTCAGTCAATTCGCTCACCGTCATCATGTACTCGTTCCGATCGAGGTCTACGGCGACGATAGGGGCCACGGCTCGCTTCGTCTCCATCCAACTAACGCGAGTGTTTCCTCATTCAGAAATCCTTCAATTAATATCCTCCAGGCGATGGCTGTCAAATTAAGAGCCGACGCCCCACCTGATTATTTCTAGATTGGACACGGAGAGCTAGCGAGAAATTGATGCACATTGGCATTCTTCCTGCACGTCTAATATGTACGAATATAAATAAATGGTTTAATAACTGAATGCATGAATCAAATATAGTGTTTGGCCTGTGCAAGAAACTCGTCCTCGTGCGTGATGGCCAGCTTCTGGCGATTGATTTATACTACTCTCTTTACACACTCCGGAACTCGCGGTGGTTTTGTCACCGAGAGACGGCTTCTGCACCTTCCAGTACTACTCCTCCCACCATGCATTATCAGCAGCTAGCGATTCAGCGAACAGAGTCTTTTTCTGTTGTTGTTTGCGAGCAAGTTAAATTCAAAGGGGCTCATAATTGTGTCTCTAGTATAATTCTACAATATGAGCAAACTGATGTTGAAAGCGCGTGAGCATGGACGATTAATCTTCTTTCAGGGAATAATAAGTATGTGTCCATTATATTCGTTCGGGTGACGTTTCAACAGTTGCGATTTTGGCAACGTCCATGTGCTCGCCGAGACACAAGGGATTAACATGTACTTCACTTGCTCCTTCAAGCGCAGGCGTAGCTATCACAGCCCCAATGCGTGCGTGCGTTTCATTGATGAATGTCCCAGAGCATTCTATTCGCCTGACAAACCCACACGCCTCGAGCCATGGCCTTGACGTTAAAATAGATACACAGATCCGGTCTTTCTGGTCCTTGTCAGATCTACCCAGATCCATGGTGAGTTAAATGACAATTTTTTTAAAAAAATAAACTATTTATATTTAAAAATTTAATTACATGGGCATTTTTCCTAAAATGCCCATGAGAATGGTTGGAGGTGTTCATGCCGCCACCGCCGTCGCCCTCATGGTCACTCTTCAGCATCTCCTTCGCCCTCACAGCGATTGCTAGCGTTGTGCTCATCGTTGTCCACTTCCTCATCCTCAAGCGCCTCCTCTCCTTCCGTGTTGTGGAGTTGCGACAAAAGATCGACAGTATCACAGTAGCCATGCTATAGTTGTAGTTGGCAATGATAGTGATATCCGTTTGAACCAAATCTTGCACGAGTACGCCCACAACATGGTGTGTCTAATGGAGGTTGGGAAGAGACAAAGCAAGCAGTGGAGGAGGACGACAACATATACCAAAAAAAGATAGTGAAGATATCGCTGCTACTCCTAGGTGAATGACTTGTTCCCTGTGCTCACGTGGTTTGGCGTCGTCACCATTGCAGACGCCAAGATCGACTAGGTTAGCAAACAGTTGACACCTCGTCGATGTTTTACTCTCACTTGAGAAGAGGAATGCAGTCATCTGTTTGTGCATCTCTTGTTTGGGAAAAAAAAAATTACAGGAGAAGAAATAAAAAAATTATAGGAGAAAAATATACTTTGCATGGAAGAGGATAATAAAAAAAAAAATGAATTTAATTTACTTTCATTTATTGGAAAATTACATATTTATCGGTTTATTGTATAACTACTAATCTTAAATATATTAAATATAGACCCTTTTATTTTTCTCACCTCATCATATTCTATTTCTACGGGCTCTTATCTTTAATAAGAATTGGCACCGTATCATATTCTATTTCTATCTTCTTATCACGAACTCTCATTCTTATCAAGAAATGTCATATTATCATATTCTATCTTTATCTTATAAACTTTTCATCAATAATTGTCACTTTATCATATTTTTATCCACAATTAAATTTAATTTCTAACACCCCTCTTAAACTTGATTTTGTGACTCCAAGTAAAATTCGCATATTGATAAAGTCTTTAAATTTGAAATGCTTGGTAAAAATATCAACAATTTATTCTTGAAACTTAATGTATTCTACTTGCATATCTTTTCTGGTAATGCACTCTAGTGACAGTGTGTATAGACGTGCTTGCTTCTATCATGAAAGACTAGATTTTTTGCTAGTGTTATTGCAGACTTGTTATCAACTCGAATCTTGGTTACCTCGTCTTGTGGTAAACTTAGCTCTTCAACAAATTTCTAAGCCAAATAGCATAACAAACATACGAAGTCGCAGCCACATACTCTGCTTCACAAGTAGAAAGTGTGACAATATAGGTTATTTCTTTGGTATCCAAGTGAAAGCTGTATCTCCCATAAAGAATATGAGGCGGCGATAAGAAGAAACCTACCTCGCGCGAGTCAATTGCCACAGTAAAAGTCAAAGTCAAGACGGTCAATGTTTGAGGGTAAGCAGGGCATGACAGGTGCAGGGGCATAGGTCGCTCGAAGGAATCGAAAGGATCACTGTTCAGTCGGCCACTTTCCAATCACTGTCCACCCGACCACTCTTCGGTTGGCCAGTGCATGGTCGGCCGGATGGTCGGACAGCTGAGGCTCCAATTATTTGACTAGCTGAACGGGCAAGGAGCCCATGCCGAACAGGCTGATGACATAGACCGATCATGTCGTCCGACCAGCTCCGATTGTGGCGTTGGCATTATACTCATAACAGATCGCCCAAACAGCGTAAAGAATGACACTACACAGGAGGAGAGAAACACAATTAATATGGGGAAGAAAAAAGCAAAGGGGAACACGACATTTATTATTAAATGTGTAGAAAACAAGACAAATATGTCTTCTGTTTATCATTAAACCACACCATTAAATAAGGAAAGACGAGAGGTCACCCAGAACGTATAAAAAGGGTCTACATGTATGAGGAACAGGCAAGAAAAATACTTCTGAGTTTACTATTCTCTACTTTCTTCCCCTATTCTAACTTGAGCGTCGGTGAGTCAATGCTAGAGACCCCTTCCCTAGTCTTGGTTTTGTTTGTAGGATCGAAGTATTCTTCCCATCAGTGGTCACCCCATCCCTGGCTTTCCAGCTTCCTTCATTAGGATATGATCAATTTGGTGTCATCTGTGGGAACTTAAACCTGCATCCGAATAAGAAGATGGACGACGTTGGACGACTCACAACAGTGACACTGACACAAGAGGATCTTGATGCATTAATACAAGCTCGGATAATGAAGGTTTTGGAGCAATAACAACAGGCGTTGGCCGATCAGCCAATGCATAAACCTGCTATCTCTATAGCAGGACAGGTTGAAAGAGGGTACCGAGTAGATCAACTCTCCAATCAGAGTCTAAATAGGAGACTGGTTGGCTCTCATGACATCCGTAATATGCCCATCCCCTTTAACCAGGCACTATCATGGGTTCCCCCTGAAGGAAGGGGTTGAGTGGATAGAGACCGAGGATCTTCCTAGGATGAGGCACCCTTAAGGGACACACGAAAAGGAAAGGCACCAAGGGAAGACAGCTCGCCCAGGTGAATCAATCAACAATTATTGGAGGGAATCCTAAATGACCCTCTGCCAAAACATTACACCTCGCTGATGATCGGGGAGTACAATGAAACTACCGATCCCGACGACCATTTTGCTAAATTTGATAACGCGGTCACCGTTCACCAGTACACAGACGGGGTGAAATGTCGAGTTTTCCTGACCACTCTATCTGGGTCAGCACAGTGATGGTTCAAAAGGTTGCCGGACAGCTCAATCTGCAGTTTCAAGGACTTTCGAGCGGCATTCTTACATCACTTTGCTAGTAGCCGCCATCACCAGAAGGCAAGCGTGAATCTCTTCTCGTTGAAGCAAGGGCCTCGAGAGGCCTTGAGGGTCTATATCCAACGCTTCAATTAGGTGGCGATGGATATACCAGCAATCTCCTCAGATGTGTTGGTGAACGCCTTCACTCAAGGGCTCACTGAGAGAGAGTTCTTCCGATCACTTGTCAGACGACCACCGAAGGACTTTGGTCATCTCCAAAAGAAAGTCAACAAGTACATTAATGTGGAGGAAGCCCAGACAGTAAGGAAAAAGGAGACGACCGTCGAGCCCACGGGAGCATTCCAGCGGCATCAGCCGAGTAGTCATCAACCACCTAAAGGGCCCTGGACGGGAGCCCCTTCACACTAGGAGACTAAGCTGTTGGATCGAAAAGAATTTAGATATCTCCACAATGACATGATATTGTCCACTTTGGGCCTAAGTCCTCATGGTTT
>JBBMJZ010252400.1:0-18740 GCA_037833815.1 Zingiber zerumbet
GTCGAATAAGACTGATTGTTGTTGTTGTAGTATTAATATTTAACTTAGAATGGACTATTGCATTTGTCCATGTGGAACCAATGAATATGGAGCCCCTTAACCCCTTAGTATTGGGTGTGCAAAGAAGTAAAAGGAGAGGGAGGGAAAACGAAAGAGAGTCATGATGACATTGTTGTGGTTCCAAGCGACAGTAGTTGCCCTAGTTCCAAGTGGTGAAGGTAGCTACCAGTGCAAGGTAGACAAGAGGAAGAGGAAAAGTTTTGGGGAGCAAAAAAGAGAGAGAACGGAAAGAGAGGGAAAAGGAAAGAGAGTCGCACCAACAACTCTCGTGGTTCATGCGGTGACAGCTGTTCTGGTGGCAAAGGTGTGCAAGCATAGACAAGAGGGAGAGAAAGATTGAGAGAGAGAGAGAGAGAGAGAGAGAGCTTTTGAAGGAGGAGCGGTTGATAGTGGTTGTGGACAAGGTAGGGTGGCGTGTAGAAAAGGGCATGAGTCAATAGTGTTGTAAGAAGAGTAGATGGATCAAGAGGAAGAGGGGAAATACATGGAAAGAGAGAGAGGGGGAGGGAGGTGTTATATTACTCCCCACCAAAAACTTAACTAACTTAACATAATATGCTTGAACTCGACTATCCCAAATATAAATTTGATTTAACCCTAAACTGGTTAAAATTAGTCCAAATCTGATTTGAATCCTTGTGACTCTATCACCATGTCTACACAATGGGTTCAATCTAAATTCAATTGGACTTCAACTCAACCTTCCAAAATCTAAAATATTGGTTTAGTCAACTTATTTTGTCGTCTAAAATTTTTAAAAATAATTTAAAATGTGAATATTTAAATATGATAAAATTCAATAACTAACATCATTTTTGTATTGTTTGCTAGATCAAGGGATCAGAGAGCAAAAATCTTTGATTTTGAAAAATTACTCTTCTTCATTGTTGAGCATTCCATTACTGAGAAGTGTTTGCACCTTGTGCCTTGCTATAGTTAAAACCACATTTCGTTAGCATCTCCTTTTGTAGCATCAGATTGTGTGATTTGAATCTCTGGTTTGACTAGTCAATATAAATACAAGTAGCTGAAATCAGTTGGATAAGTTCATTATTTACGCAGATTTTTTTTATCTATATCAACAATCTCGTATTGTGCCGAACATCACAGTCAACACGTATCACTCCAATAAATTACCAAAACTCAAAACTACATGTCACAGGTAATCTATTCGGTGTTATTGTGTCAATTATGTTGAATAGTATCGTGTCATATTGACATTCAAAACTTCTTGACATGCTTACACATAAAACATGTTAAGATGTACTGTTTGCTAATTTTTTTTAAACATTTGTTGATGCAATACATTGTCAAAATTGTACCATTTCATATGTGATTTAAGAATATAGATGTGTTCTGTTCTTATTTTTCCTTTTCATCTCCTTTACCTATCTAATTCTCCACCAGCACCATATGTCAAAACACAAATATAGTATTGTCCCCTTGGGACGGAAAGTTAGATAGTGCATGGGGTGTTGCAACCATGAAGTCTAGGAGTCAATTCCTAACTAATAGTTAGGTTCCTGCCCTCGTGTGATCTTAATATTGACTAGAAACTCAGTGAATCGTGAATAATAAGTCATCCATATCATTGTAGTACAAGTGCAACTGATGGATAGTTTCATAGGAAAAATTCCTGTATATAGAAACTAGAAGGTTTAAACAACGAAGTGTTTATCTGCTGGTTGAACAGGCTGCTTGGGTCTGTAGTAGGAAAAGAACTTCCAGTTCAAAATTTGCTGAAAGGAAAGTGTGTGAAATCATAAAATCTATTTATGCATCTTCATATACATTGCAAGTTGCATGTGTGTAATTGTACATAGTTTTATTACGAAGAGACAAGAGTTATACAACTTCTAAGGTACAAGCATTGCTAAACATAACTGCTAAGAAACAGTTTATTTTTGCACAAATGGGGGATTGGACTGTGAATCTATGAGAAAACACTGGAAACAGTTTTTGAGCATTATTTGAACTGTGTTTTCGTTTTATTATTATTCCCAAGTGTATTCAGGATTTGCCATGTTCCCCTTTCAATAACTGTTGCTTGCTGCAAGCTAATATTACTTTCATCATTCTTAGCTTTTGAACTAACCTTTTGAGTTACTTCGTTTGATTGCAGGCATGAACAATCTCAGCTTTTGTCATGCTGCCTCTGGCTACCAGGTAGAAACAAGGTCTAGGGTGATCTTTTTCGACCTTGCTGTGCCAGAGACTGAGGCTTCTCTTTCAAAGAGATCCACTTCATGGGTTTCTCTACCTGGTCAGCCTCAAAGAACTCTAAGTAAGGAGCATGCCGGTTTGCTCAGCTGGCCAGAGAATTTGTTCAAGGGGAGAGGAGATCATCAGAATCCTAAAGAATCCGCCAAGCAAACAACTAGTTTATCAGCTAATGGGAGCTTGGTCTGTGAATCTATAAACCAACACCATTTTTCCTTCCTGCAAGTAATAAACAATTTCACAATCAAATTGAATGTTCTTTAATGCAGGCCAATATCCCAAGCAGCTATTGCAGAAATGACCTAATGGGTTCGTTGGTGAATCGTTCACACAGCCTGTCATACCCTAGACTTCCATTGCGATCGGCGAAGTATACCAGAACTCTTGTGTCTGTTCAACCAGAAAGCAGTAGTCTCAAAAACAGGCTAGCTCCTGCAGGATCTGCTAGCAGATTGGGCACAGACCCTCCATTACCAATCAGAAAGGATGGCGAAGATAACTCGAGTGACGAATCAGGAGGTGAGGAAGTCATTATCAGGATTGATTCCCTCAGTAATCTATCCTTCTGCCAGACATCTGAAACTTCAAACGCTCAAAATAGGTGAAGTATACAGGTACTTGCTCCTAAATATTGTGTATTATATGTTGTTTACTACACCTCCAAATACACTCCTTGTATATCCTTTATAAGAGCAAAATGTACTTTGCTCCTCTCCCTAAACTTGAGATCATTGTTGGCCGAACTCCATGAAATAAGTATTTCCACTTAATTTTACTGAACCACATACATGTTTCCATACTATCCATTTCACGTATCTAAGTTTCATAATTCCCCCAAGTTATGATATTTCTGGTATCCTAAGGAATGACACAAAGGATTTCTATTTATAAGTTGAATGTGTCTTTCATGAATGTATTCTTAATAGAACCTTCTATTGGTAGAAGCGGTAGAAAAAACTCCTATAAAATGTCTCAACGCACTCATCCCGTGTGACTTTTTCTCCATATTTGATAATTGTATTAGAAGTTGATGTAATTTCTTCAATTATCTACAGTAGAAAAAATAATCAAGCTTAGTAAAATACAATCAAATAATTTTGATAAAACTAATTTTAACTGAGTTGAGTGAATGTGCGGGCAGCGGAGCGGGTGTCCCCGAACTGTCATTCGCACTCGCAATCGCATGTTGGTCGCTCGCAAGCATGGTCGCTTGCTGCTTGAGAGTGTGAGCACGGCCACTTGTGAGCACGAGAGATGTAGGGGGCTTCTTCTCCTTCTCGGGTTTCTCTTCCATGTCACGTTCATCTTCTTTCTTCCCAATGGATCTCTGTCTCTCCCTGAGGGATTATTTTCTTTTCCCTTCTCTCAGGATTCATGAGCATATAGAAGCTTACGCGGAGGGACATAGAGCAATGTTTCGCTAAATTTCTTGATGGCTTAGCCATATAGGACATCCTCCTTAAACAAAGGTACATAGATGTCGACCCAATTGATGAACCTCCTCACACGCGAAAGTTGGAGCTTCATCAAGAAGTCGAATATAGAAAGAAAAAAAAAATAGAAAAAAAAAATTATGATCGATCCTCCACAATCCGAGCAAAACTATGCTTGTCAGCGAATCAAGTTCCATGGTGTTAGTTGGAGGCACGCTGCATGCCACTTTAGTGATTGTTTAGACTTTTGAATTATTCAGTGAAAATCATTGTTAAGACTTAAGATGGATGGGTGCAAGCTAGCCAGCTTGACCTGATCGTCTAGGCATGTCAAAGTAGACTAACCGGTTTTAGTGGGGATGGTCGAGTTGTGCAAGACAAGCAGGTTGATTATACGGGGCAACCGATTTGGGTCGTTCAAATGATGATATGATGGTCAATTAGGTTAATCAGATTAAGTGGGCGAGTGGGTAGGCTATCATGCTAGTCTAAGTGATCAAGTGGGCTAGTCGAGCTCGTAAGATTATGTAATATGGTTAGTTCGAGTGTGCTAGCTAGTTGGCTTAGGCATGCTAGTCGATCTAAGTGGGTCAATTTATTTAAGTAGGTGAGTTCGTTTGCTTAATCAATTGGTTTATACTAATAAGTAGCAAGTCGCTCAATCAATTTGATCAAATAGATCTAGTCAAGCCATATTATCGGATCAACTTGTTCTTGGGAAAAGGAAAAAAATAATAATATAGGCACATTGAAAAATATTTTTCACTACATTTCAGTAACATGGCCAAATAATAAGATAATTTATTTTATTAGAGAAAATTTTTTCTTAAAAAATACTTTTACTATAAATAAGTTATTTTCTAATAAATTAGGTTTTGATTTTAAAGGAATTTAATTTTAATTTATCTATTTACAGACATATCTTTCATACTTTTAAAGCTTTTTTTTTAATCGCTTACATTTTAAAATCGTTATTAAAATGCCATCTTATCCGTCAACTATAAGTTAAGATTTTTTTCCCCTAAAAATTCTTATTTTCGAACCGATTAAATCAATTTATAATGTAATTTACAAGGAAATCTACTTGTGGTCTAAAAGTTAAAAAATATTTTGACTACTTTAAACTTGAACATAACTTGAGAAACATACGTCTCCATAAACATAGCTAAGTTGGTATTTAAATAGTATATTATCATATAAAAGTAGGGATCAAATCTGAAAGGAATAATTTCAAAAAAAAATAAAATCTCTTTTGAAAAATGACTCAATTATTATGATTTAATTTTTCGATCTCGTTACATGAGTGACCATTATACCACATAACTTGAAAAACATAAAGGTAAGCCCCCAGGGCGTAGTACAGACGGTGGGTGCATAGTATTTCTGGTATAATGGTGAGGGGTCGATTCTCAGGAACTGACGACCTGAGGTTTATCCCGTCATGTGCCTATGACCTGTGTACCTGCATGAACCTCCCTCCATATCTATGGGGCCGATACTAGGGGGGCCGCTAAGGTAACGGATCTACCTTTTTGAAAAATATAAAGGTAAACGGATCTATCTGTTTTTTGAAAAAGGTAAGTGTAAAATTATGATTTTGAATGTAGAAGGGACTTTAATTGGACAAAATAGAAATTCTTAGTATTTATATATTATATTTTTAAAGGCTTTGTATATTAATAAATCAGCATGATATTTTTTTATATATATTCACAAAGTAAACAAGAGTAAAATAAAATTATCTCTCTTTTTTTTTTTTTAAATATCCAATCAAATTCAAATTTGTTTTCTAATTTGACCTTTCAATAATTTAGCTACCTAGTCCCTTAACCCATTTAGCTAAATTTCAAATTCCTCAAGTCTCATTGTCATTGCCCCTACTAGATTCAATGTGCTCTTAGATTACTCTCAAGTCAACTACAAATAATAAGAATTATTATGCAAGAAGGATAGATAAACCATACCAACTCGAAACGTTATATTAAAAAAACAAAATATTTGACTAAGTATATTAGTAAGTTAAACGGAGCCGATAGAGCGAGTCAATCAAGCAAGTTGAACTAGTTATAGTTATGCGAATCAAACAAATTGAAGATGGATCATGGATGGATAAATACCGTTTTCTTGGGACGGTTTAGTGACTAGCGCATGAGGTATTGTCACAATGAGGTCTGGGGTTCAAATCTCGGTAAAGTCGAGATAAAATACCTCCCTTATATGTTAGTCACTATTCTAAAGGTTAGTAGCCACCCGTGATTTATCTCCTCCGTGTTGGCCCTGGGACAGGTTGACGGGGGTGCTGGGAGTGAGCATGTTCACCTTTTACTATGATGGATGGATAAATACCAATACGGGATAAGCAAAGGAGTAGAATAGATGATAGATCGAGCAAAGTAGGGAAACCTAACTCGTTAAAGAAAATAATTGAAGTACAATTATATAGCAAAGTATCACCTAGCACGCTCTAAGTTTTCATTCATACAAAAAGTCAAAGCTAAAGGGTTTTATTTTTAAAAAATATATGTATTTATTTATTTAATAAATAGGTACAGATGTGTGTGCCTAATAATTGCATTAATAAGTCCATTATTAACATTTTGTCAAAGGATGTAGTTGCTGTCACTTTTCGATCTAAGTCGTTCGCGGGTGGGCCCACCGCCGCACGGTCAGGGACCCACGAACAAGTATTTGGACAGATTGAGTTTGACGTGATACTTTTGTTTAAAATATTAATAGATATTTTAAATAATAATTAATGAAAAAAATCATTTTAATGGACATTATATTTTATTTTTTGAAAAAATATTTTTACAAGTATATATTTTTAAAATGTATATTTTAATATAAATATTTAGAACTTGTAGAAATACTTAGGTAAAAATTGTCCATCATTTATGTTTTACATTTTGTTTTTTTATTAAATTTAAATGAGCATCCTTTGACATTCTTTTTAAAGTGATATGTTGAACATATCCTTAAAAGTGTAAAAACTATCAACTAATCCTATAATTGAAGAAGCTATATTTATCTTGTACGTGTGAAAGCTACTAACTAATTTATTTGATCATTCGACCCGCTAAAAGTTAGCTTGCTAATTTTTATAATCGTAAAAATTAGATGCTAACTTTTATAATTGGTAAAAATCTAACTTTTGCCATGATAATTTTATATTAATATTTTAATGAGCAAATCAAATGATGAAGACCTCATAACACTCATTATGATCAAGCAACGTATAAAAATTAGCATATAACTTTTACAACGTATAATAATTACTCATGAGCTCCTATATATATTGTAAAAATTATCAATTAACTTCTACATGTTTCTACAGTAACCCTTAATGCAGGATATATTTGGAATAAAGGACCGTTCATTTGAATATATATAAGGGTAAGGAAACAATTAAAATGTTTTTGCTAAAATACCGAGTTTATATTACGATCTATCACTAAAAATTGTTGAAGAATATTTTAATGACTCCTTAATAATTAAAATAAAAAATTATAAGTAAGACATATATGACTTCATAAATACTCATTTATTTTCATTTTAACAGCTTAAAAGGTCATCAAAACGTTTTAATTGTTGTAGTAATCAAAATCAAAAAGTAAAGACATGAATGCACTGCAATTTTTATATAAAAATCATCAAATCTTATATAAATAAGAACATCAACAATGGATAAGAGATTTTAGACTCTTGTTTTTTAGCCCCCACAAAATAAAAGAAAGAGATTAAGAAGTTGGGATGGAAAAATTAAATCCAGCTTTTTAATTTTCAATGAAAGGAAGAAAGAGATGTCTTAAGCTTTTGAAAATCTTAAATTAAAGTTATAATGTGACAGAGCGTTAATTATTGAAAAGAATTCAAATATCTATGTTTTTTCTGAAATATTACGATATTAATTAATTTGCAAATTCAGAGTTTAAAAATAAAAAAACATATATAGAGAATTAAACTTTATCACGGTAATTCCGTCGCCTCCCCTCCCTTCCCCTCTTTGAATTCCTGGCCGCTGCTTTTTCTGTTTCTTTTTTCTTTGCTGTCCTCTCTTTATTTTTATTCTTCTGCACGAGTAGAACGAGGCACAGTGTGAGACTACTCCCCAGACCCTTTGGATCTTATAAGTAGAGAGGAAGGAGGGCGGGGAGGGAGCTACGAGACCTCGCTGTCCTCTTCTCCTCGTCGGGCTTGGGGTGGCGATCTCTTGGCGAGGTTTTGGATTTGGGTGTGGCGCCGGCTTGCCGAGGTCAGGGAAGGTGAAGAATGGGGGCGGTCGCGGAGGATCCTGCTCCCCACGACTCCTCGTCGCCGGATGACGCCGTGATCTTTTTCGGGATATCGCTCTTGCTCGGAATAGCATCGAGGCATCTACTGAATGGGACGCGCGTCCCCTACACTGTCGCGCTGCTCATCCTCGGCATCGGCCTCGGATCCATCGGTTCGTCTCACTTTCCTTGTGTGGATGGATCCATACCATTTTAGGTCCCTTTTTTGAATGAGCTAACTTGCGATTAGAGCTGTATCTGTCGATAACCTTTTCTGATACTAAATGGTGGAGGAGAATTTCCATCTACCAAATAAGTCGAGAAATATTTAGATCGATTAAGCCATTTATATTATAATGACAAATGTTTCCTTTGGTCTCTCTATCCTTTGAGCCTTATGCTATTATTAATTCTCCTCTAAATATAGAATCTATTGGTCCTTTTTCAACATGACCATGCCATCTCAGCTTATTTTCTATCATTTTTTCTTCATTTAGAACAACAATTAATTGCTCTTAGATGTGAGTATTTTTTATTTTATCATTTTTAGTAACTCTATACATCCATCTTAATATTTTTATTTATGCTATGTTAACCTTTTTGCATGTGTTGTTCCTACCAATCCAAAATTCTATTCCATAAAATATGATGCAGTTTTATTATGAGTGTGCATTTAGTAAATCCAATTTAGCCTTAAAATTCATTCTTGTTCATCTTTAGTTGAAGGAAATATATTATTGTCTTTTGGTACTACCACTGAAAAGTTGAATGTAGGCAATTTCCTCTTTAGTCAGTAGAAATCTTAAATTTGAAACATAAGCGGGATTTACCATTCCGCCAGCGGACCAACATTGGCATAGAGCCGCGAGGCCGTGTCGTGTTTTTATTTATTTAATTATTCATTTTCATTTTTTTTATTTTTTTATTTTTTATTTTTATTTTTTTAGGAAGTTAATTCCAATTTCTTTTCCTCTCTTAATCTTTTTCCTTTTTCATTCGTTTTTTCCCTCTTTCATTCCATCTACTCTTTAAGGATTGTTAATTTAAGGATGTTAATTTTTCCTTCCTTCATCCAGCCACATGATAAACCAAGAAAAAAAAACCTTAATTTTTTCCCTCTTTCTTTTGTCCACAAGGTAAACAAAGAAATACGGAGGAAACAAATTACTGAAAAATATAAAAAAATAAATATAATATAATTTTTAATCTTTTAAAATATACTTCTATGATTTAAATTATTGCATATTTAAATTCAATTTAATTTTAAAGTGATCAAAAATATTCAAATTAGATTTAGTTTGAACCTACTTGATCGTGTCATGTCTATTTGGATTTAAGCAAACCCTAAATTGACTTTTTCTCAATAAGCATCAAACATTTCACGAGATAATATCAAAATTTAAGCTCAACATTCAACATCTCAAATTTAACTCAATAATAAGCATCTATAACAATTAAATATTAATAAAAATATATTTTAATTAATATATTTATATATTAAAAAAGTGCCAAAATTGTATCAACATATTATGATATGTTACTGAAATTGTATTGTTCTAGTCATAAACCAAAACTGCAGGCTTGAAATTTTAAACCTTGAATTGAAAAGTGCAATTTAGCCTTAGACTTGCTTTTAGGGCATCTATAGTTAGCTAAAATATTAAATTTGAAAGGTTTAGAATATCAAAGACCAAGAAATCACATCCTTTTGAACTATTGCTCAAAGTTGAATTTCTGGGTTTATTTGAAGTTTACCTAAACTTATGTTGTTTTAGAATGAAAGACTACTAAAGGATTACCATTTATTTTTTTTGGCAGAAAGCCTGAAAAGTTTTGTGGAATAAAATTTTGTCAATATGTTTGAGCCTGTATTATTAAAAAAGACACCATACTTATTGAATTTACAAACTCACAACTTTAGTTTATGGTACTTTTGGCAAATGATAGACAATGACATTGCTCCATCATTTGTCCATTTTTGTTTATAAGTAGTGAAGTCTTGTTTTGATACATCCATCTTGAGGTACTTCTGATGATCCTTGAATTTGTCCCTACTATTTCTGAAGATAGTCTTGTCAGGGAGTAGAATTTATAGTCTGATGTTTGGTCTCTTCCTGTATGACCTAGTAGTACATGTTAGAAATACCGTTACAGAACTTAACCTACTGAAACTTTTTGCATGAAAGTCAGCCTCAATGTCCAATTGTACTAAATAGTGCACAATGGAATCAAGGATTTAACATCCAATCACACTAAGTTCTTAATGAAGTTGATTAGGATTTGGTAATTTTTTTTTCCTATCTGAAAATCATCAATTCTTTTCTAGTATAGCAACCTTTTAGTCTCTGGTGTGTGGTTTAATGTCTAAGAGTTATAAATTGAAATATTTCACTTTTAAAATACTGAAGGCGAGTTCCTGCAATGTGTATTTTTTGCAGGCTTCTAGCAATTGATTATGAACAATTTATATTCTGGTCATTTGATGATTTCAAGATATGCAGATCTGTATAATGTCATCTCTAGTGGTGTTCTTGTTGTCTGGTTCTTAATGTTGTATCATGGAGGACACATTCTGTTAAAGACATGCATACTTGACATTCTTGCCACGTGTCAAAAAATTTATAAAATGGCTATGAACTGTTAAATCAAGGGATCATAATGAGTGCATAGACCATATTTACTCACTTGCTTACTTATCAAGTATTGCTTGTAGTTCTGCAAACCTTTTGGTTGAAGATTTACAAATGCATGTAGATGTGACTGTGAATATAGGCACAATACTTCTCAGGTCTCGAGATTAACCAATGTTCTTTAATGCATAAGAAGATCTGTTCAAAGTGTCAAGATAAACTTTGAGGCTATTATGCTACTTGAGTGGTCTTACTGATATTTATGTTATGTTTGTTGTTGCTTTAGTTTAATATAGTCATTCTTAGAAGAGACTGTAGATTATTAGGAAAGACTGATTTATTGTAGATATTTCTAGGATTAATACAGCCTATAGCTTCTGGATCTTCTAGACCAATCACCAATGGTCATCCTAGTTTGCAACTAAATCTACTGATACACAGTGAGATGTTAAATGTTATCTATTTTGCACTGGATGTTAATGTAATGAAAAAAAAAATTGTTTGATGAAGGAAAAGGGACGATGTTTCCATTGAGGCCCACTTAATGATTCAAGTGACTATCATGCAATCTATCCAATCCTATTTTTTCATCTTTGAATGTCCAATGCGGCGGTTGTTTTAGGACATGTGGACAACTTAATTTATTATAATGACGACAACATCTTGATAATTTTTTAACTGATAAAAGATGCGGTCAATACTCAATACAGTCATTTAATGAAGTAACATATGTCTGGAGTTAAGGGGGGCTATGCTTCCATATGAGTCCTTTCACTTCAGTGAATGATTTTAGACACATCATGTAATCTATCTTAGCTTATTCAGTCATTTGTGTATTCCATGCAACCTTCCAAGCTGCTTTATAGTTTAGAGCATGTAAATGACTTTCTTTATTATAGTGAAAGTATTGACCGAAGCAGTGTGTGCCGACAATTTTAGCACTGTAGCCCACTGTATGTCTGTTATTCTTGAATCAATATTATGATGGAGTCTTAAATGACTTTGGTATTATACAGCTCATTTTCCATCTTATTTGGTTGTCTTCCTCCACTATGCAATTCTTATACAATTTACTTTGTTTTCAGAATATGGAACAAACATTGATTTAGGAAAATTAGGAGCTGGCATCCGTCTTTGTAAGTATTAAACTACTAGCAATTAATGCTAATTGATATATCTGACTGTGATGGGGCTTGCTGGGTTGTTTCCAGGGGCAAATATTAATCCTAATCTTCTCCTAGCTGTTTTCCTTCCCGCTCTTCTTTTTGAGAGTTCGTTTTTATTGGAAGTGCACCAAATAAAGGTATTATTCTATCTTCATAGAGAAAATTATTAAAAGGTTATATTCTCTATGTTTTCATATAGTTGATTATGTTGATTAATATTGGAAGCTCTATTTTTTAGACTGGAATCTTTCTTTAGTGAAGTGTGAAAGATTAATAACTTACTCTTATTACGGAATCTACACTCTTGGAAGTTAGCCAAGGTTTACATGTTTCTCCTTCTCAGCATGGATGAAATGATATAAAACTAGAACATATTAGTATATTACCATTCCATTGCTTCTTTATGGAAACTAGGAAATAACTTAATATTCGTGAAATTGTAATCTGAAGAGATACCTTTTCTAGGTCTGCATCAATGACATTGCAAGGCATGTGCATAACACATGCCTTAATTTCTACATCAATGAATCTATTAAAAATAATTCAAAGAAAAAACCACTATTGGAGAAGTTCTCCTTATTGCTATTATAAGTTTATAACCGCACTAACGGTTTAAAACTTCAAATATCACTGAACTTAACATATATGGATAAGTGAACATTGGTTGCTCTGTGTTATAATTAAGGTAGACACTTAGACAAAAAGTCAGTTTGATTTGTGTGTACAAGATTATTGTAGTGTCATCTGCTGATGTTCAAATTGTAAGACAATAAGATTTTTTTCACATTGTTACGATGATGTTTACTGAACATTCAAGTTGTAAGAATATTACTGAACTTATTCATTGTATGAATAAGTAAACACTGTGGTTGCATGTTAGGAGCTTTGATTGTTTTGCCTCTCTTTTTACTGACTCCACTATCAATGGACTTTAATCGGTCTGAAGTTGTGATTATCATGAGCAGTAAGCATGTAATCCTAGTCCACTACTCATGATTGAAGTGTTTGGGAGCACTAGTTTCATAACAACAACAACTAAGCCTTTATTCCACAAAGTGGAGTCAACTATATGGATTCTTTTATGTCATGGGATTCAATACTCTATTATATCATCCTTTATATTTAAATGAATTTTATCCCATTTTATCATTGCTAATCAAGTCTTCTTTGATCTCTCTCTTCCTCCATTATGTATTTGTCACCGTCTCACATTACCTAACTGGGACATTTATTGGTCATCTAAGTACATGTCATACCATCTTAAACGTGCTTCTTGGAGTTTTTCCTCAATAGGTGCAACTTCGATTTTCTCTTTAATATGCTCATTTCTTATCCCGTCCATTCCCATATATTTGCCATCCACCTTAACACCCTCATGTTTGCAACTCTCATGTTCTATTCATGTACTCGCTTTATAACTTAATATTTAGTTCCATATATGATATAACATAGTAGGTCTTACTGTCATTTTGTAGAATTTTCATTTAAACTTAGAGATACTTTATGATCACAAAGAACACTTCACTCCAATTTCATCTGCATTCAAATTGGTCCCATCATCATGGCCACCACCATCAACTCCACCACCGCCCTTTTGACTATGATTCCAAAACAATTGATGTCACTGTTATCAACTTGGACCTGTATCATTATCTTGGACCTCTTATTGAATGACAAAGCGAGTGTGAAGATGCCAACATCTACAAGTTCCACGTCATAACATTAAGAGAGTCAATCTATAAGTTAATTGTGAGTCTCCAAGTGCTTACCTTAAAGCATTGGTCCTTCCCTTACAAATTATTTGCGAGTACAGCTCACTCTCTTGCCATGCTTTTCACTCACTTGAGTAGGGTTCAATCACTATTTTTCCCTTTACCAAGGATTGGATGCTGTGTTCTTATCTATTGTCATTAGAGATAAAAAAGAGCAGTCCAGTGCATGAAGCTCCCGCTATACGGGGTCTCGGGGAAGGATCCATTGTATGCAGCCTTATCCTGCTTTTTGCAAGAAGCTGTTTCCAGGATTCGAACCCGTAACCTTTTGGTCACAAAGAAACAACCTTACCATTGCGCTAAGGCTCCCCTTCTATTGTCATTAGAGATATTGCAAAATTTTTCCTATGCTTGTTGCTGTGAATCTTTGATTGTCTATTGTTAGGACTAAGGGCTATAACAAGTTGAGCGGAGCATGGCTCTTTTAAAGCTTATCTTATTAAATTAAAATAATGTTCAAGCTTGTTTATTAAAAAGCTTAATTGAACTTGAGCCAAGCTTAATTTTTTATAGATCTCAACTAGAGATAAGTTTGTCCATGTAATTTAGTTAAATCTTAAATTGTCGACCCAACTAGAAGAGACTGTTCTGGTGTGCCAATCAATTGGATAAGGGTTTCCAATCTAGTTAACTGATGCACCCAACCAACTGAAACAGTCAGCTGATTCGCAAAAGGTTGGCAGCCTACTAGTTACAAAGTTTAGGTAAACAAAATATTTTGAGCTCTAGTTGATTGAAGACCTATCTGGTCGAATAATAACCTTTCTAGCCAATTGGAAGGTTGAGCAATCAACTATGCTGATTTCAATTTGAGTTTAACATTCAAATTTGGGTCATATAGTTGATTTACCTTGCTTCTAGTCGATTAGATGCATCCAATAAGCGAACAATAGACCCTAAACTATATCTAATCTGTTGCGCTTATCAAAAACAAATGCCCAAAGGAATCTAAAAGCTTGAATAAAATTGAAAGACTTTTACCCTCAAGCTCTTGGTAATTTATCTTTTCTTTATTAGGAAGGGATGATATATTGTGAGTGAAATCTCGGTTAGGATTACAATTGTTGAGCTTGTGAAATATTATTGGTTGGAGGCGTTAACCTTGAATTCTAAGGGCTTACCCTATTGCCTCTTGTGAATGGGTGGATTAGTAAATTCGTTGTGGGTGATGCACCAAGAACAGGGTTTATGAAGCATGTTAGCGCATGATGTTATTTTATATGTATTTCAGTTGCAATTTGATCATTTTAACCAATCAGACAAGCACACTTCTATCTAACATTGATTTTTAGTTGTATTGTTTGCAAGAACTCATGATAACCAAACATTATTTATTCAATCCCTAGCTGGGCAATTCAAATTCAACAATAAACTCATCGGGAGGGGGGTTGCCATTATCAGAGCCATTTGGAGCTTTGACATTCTTATTAAGTATAATCATTGTGCCTATAAAGATTTTTTATGTGCTGAACTTATACTAGGTTTACATACTTGGTCCAATTAGAGACTAATATTATTAGGCAAAAATCATAAGGGCACCCCTTTTATTGAATCATCAGACTGGTGCCCCATTTTAATTTATCATCATGGGCACCCTAAGGATGCACCACTTTGTACTTTCTAGCAAATAAACCTCTTTGAAGTCATCTAAACCGTTATATTCTCACCCACTAGCCAAAAAAAACTAGTCCTCTTTTAGCCTACATCCTTCACAAACTGGAAGACGCCTGTCCAAATATTATTGCTATTTTTAATTTTGTCAAACTAGTGTACCTTTTCGTTTCCTTGCAATGCCACTTGTTCTCTCTGCACATTGCTTTGTCTCCCTTCTGTCAGCGAATTCCTCTCTTTTCTTCTCTAATTTACACTATTGTTCTTCATTTCTCTGCTTTCATGTATTTGAGTTTATTGTTTGTTGTACATTTGGAAACACTTTTTTGCCCTATTTATAAAGCTTGTGGAAATCTCTAAATAAGTAGATCTTGATGCTTTTGACCCTCACTTAGGTTATTCTTTTGCGACTTCTTTAGGACCTTATGGTACTTTTGCTAAAATTTCTATGCGGATTTATCTTGATATAAATTGGAAAAGGAAGACATTGAACAACTCTACAGGATCCATGGAACACAAAGAAGCTGATTGTGGTGAAATTTGACCATATTAGGTCCATGTAGCAGTCTTGAAAATATTTCTCTATATGGACCTATACTTGTCTAAATTTAAAAAGAAAAGCATAGAATTGAGCCTTGAAGGTCCAACTGAAAGGAGGGGTTGTTTGTGAAATTCAACCATTTTAGGCACATATAGCAAATTTGCCAAAATTGATACATGTACTTATATTTGTCTAAATTGAAAAAAGAAATACATATACAAAGGGTCCATAGAACTTAGAGAAGAGCTTGTTTATGGAATTAGGCCTGATAAATTTCTATAGTAGAAGGAGTTCGAAAATTATGCTACATGGTAACACATGGACTTGTACTAGTCTAAATTTGATAAGGAGGGCATATATGACTCGAATGTATAGGGTATAAAGAGGAGTGTTTGTTTGTGAAATTAGACCAATTTGGGTTCATGTACCATTTTTGCCAAACCTAAAATGTTCAAAATTGTAAAAGAAATATATTGTACAAATCCAATGGGTTCAAGGAACAGAGAGTACTTGTTTGTGAAATTCGATCAATTTAAGTCTATGTAATAATTTTTGCCAAAATTGCTATATGAAAATTATTTACTCTAGTTTTGAACCTGAGTGGATAGATGCATTCCGTGAAGCCTTTGAAGTTCACCCATGCTTTTAGGTTTGCCATCCTCCTCCAAATTGATTATGCTTTTAGGATTGCTACTCCACATCTCTATCACAACAATTTATGGAAATTTTAATAGGGTTTAAGTCATTCATGTATACATGATTGCTTGTGACGAAGTATAACCCTAAAATAAGAAACCATGAAACCTTTTAAGCATTTTGTGCCACGGTGAACTAGTCACAATGCTAAGGTGTCTTTCATGCAGCTTGTGCAAGTTAGTTTCGTAGAGAGTCAGTGAATATTGACAAGGGATAGATGAGAAAAACTTAAAAAGAAAAGGGAAATTAAGTGTGGGAACAAGGCTACATATAACAATTTCAGGCAAGGCGTCTTCCAATTCATTTTCGTTTCTAACTTTTGGGGAGGGGTAGGCGTAGGCGTGTGAGGGTGGAACGGATTGAATGGGTAGATTTAGAGGAGTATTTTTTGGCAGGTAAAAATAAGTGGGGTGCTCTTTTAATGATAAATTAAAATGGGGCGTCCTTTGACGATTCGGTAAAATGGGGCATCCTTATGATTTTTGCCCATTATTGTTCCTTGCGAATAGTTACAAGGAAACTTTTTTTTTGAGCAAATGTCATGACTAGAATCATTTAAAAATGATTGAAATGTTAAATAAGATTAAGAGAATTTGAGAAGAAAAAATATTGGTTGAGAATACTAGGGAACATGTGTTACATGAGAAATGCAACCACACATCAAAAAAAAAAAATACTCATGGGTAATTCTAAGTGACTAGTTGAAGTGTTAACATGTGTTTAGAGCAGGCATTTGTATGGAAGAAAAGACTCATTAAATGATAACTTGGTTCCTTTGATTCTCTAGACTACTACAAAATCATGGCACTTATGGTCGAGCAATGATATTGGAAGTACCAAAATGCACTATGCATTATGTAAAGCCTATCATGTATTATTTTTGGTTCCTTGTTCCTTTCAATTACAAGGTAGGATATTAACAAACTTATTCCCATTTCAATTGGAGGATTGATGAGTTTGCTTCCATTTCTATGATAATGTGTATCATTCAATTATCCTTCATTGTTAAGAAAGAAATGGTGCTTTGAGCTAGCTTGCAGTTGCTCAAGATTAACACTAAACTTCTGTTGGTACAGAAATGCATGATGCAAATGCTGCTACTTGCTGGACCAGGCGTTATCATATCAACCTTTTGCGTTGGGTATGCTGTGAAGGTGTGCTGACTTCCATTATGCTCAATGCTTTGAGTCATCTTTGTCCATCATTGCTACAATTATAGACCTCTCTTGGGCTTCAAGCTTTGATAATAATGCTGCAGGTTACCTTTCCCTATGGTTGGAATTGGAAGATATCATTGCTTCTGGGAGGGCTACTTAGTGCTACTGATCCTGTTGCTGTCGTTGCATTACTGAAAGAACTTGGAGCAAGTAAAAAGATGAATACAATAATTGAAGGCGAATCCCTCATGAATGACGGGTATGACATTTTCATGCCATTTTTTTGAGATATTGTGCTGCATCCTTACAAAAATTTCATCCATACATGGGTTTCAATACAATTTTTTAGTGCTTAAAACTGGGCGCCAATTGGCAATAATCCATACAGATTGATGCTTAATGACACCAACTCATACTAACACACAGTAAGGGACACAGTAAGGGTGTCGGCATTGAGACCCTACTCTGTTTATGGGAATTTCCTGTTTTCATTTCTAAATTTCTCATTTTATAGTTTTTTTATAGTGTATTTTTATTTTTATTTTTTATTTTTTTGGTTAAGTTGGAGTTTATTTGTAAAAGAAATATTAAAAACTGATATTTTTTGATTTTTTTTTTTTCAATATCTAATTTCCCCCCTAGGAAACCCAAATTGGATACAGAAAATAGAGAATTCCACAAACCCAGCTGGTCTTTGAATCTTCAGTTAAGGCAGTGGATTAGAAAGGCCATTAAGGCATTAATGCTTCTGCCTGTGAAGGATTTACAAACAATTCTGTATGGTTATCTGGTTGCCATGGTAACTCTGTGGAGAAAGAAATAAATCTGTGTGCATGGTTTTGTAAAGGTGGTTGCCATGGTAACTTGTGGAGAAGAAATAAATCTCTGTGCATGGTTTTGTAAAGAACCATCACATTGTTGATTTAACAATGAGGAACTTGCAAGATCATTAAAACCAGAATTAGCAGTTTTGCAAATGTAGTATAAATGGCTACTGACTAGCCAGAAGTTGGTAATAAAAATTAAGATGGTGATTTACAAATATGGTTTGATCATCATAGATTTTCATCAATGCAGGATAACTACCACACCAATTGGTGCTCTATTTTTCACCAAAATGTGGTTTTTGAATTTTGATTTTTTTTTTGATAATTCTTTGCTCCTGTATCGGTCATACATATCA
>JBBMJZ010252909.1:0-18730 GCA_037833815.1 Zingiber zerumbet
TCCCCGCGGGGCCCCGAACCCGCGGGGAAAATTGCCATCCCTAATAACGACTATTCCTTTGTTCCTTTTGTTAGCGGTCTTCCCCTTAACACACTTGATCCGGATATAGGGAATGCCATGAGAGTAATTAAGGAGAAGGTGGAGGGCATTTTTGTCCTTTGGCACCTTAAGGGTTTGGGAATAAAAGGGGTTCGGGCTTGAAGGGGTGAGGGGGCTGCCGCCATCGTGGAGAGGGGTGAGGCAAGTGATCCGGGGATAAGGCCGGGGGACCCTCATAGAAAGGTCAATGACACGGGGCGGTCAGGAGTCAATGGAGGGGTCAACCCCGGAGGCTCGCCGAACTGATATCCTAAGTTGACCGCCCGACTGTGTCTTAGGCCAAGGGGAGCAGCAGCCCGGCTACGAGCCTGAGTTTTCGACGCTCATGAGAAAATGCTTGAGGCCGAGCGGGGTGTCCGTTCGGCCAAGACAAAGATGAGGGTACAAGGCCGAGCGACCTATACCGTTCGGCCAAAGAGTAAGGTAATAAGAGGAATATTAGTCCGAACAGGTGATTAGGGACCAATCCCGATCGGCGACTATACCGTAGGCCAGATCGGGGGTAAGGTGCTGTCCGGGCGGAAGGATGATTCGCCCGGGAAGAAGAGATCATAGGGCATTGGATAGCAGATACGTCACCCTGATGGCCCCTATCACTGACAACAAGCATGTTCGATGATCAGGCCATACGCGGAACTGTACTGCAGAAGATCCTGCTGTCCCATCAAGGAATGGTTCGGACTGTAGCGGCATGGCAATAGGCATGTCTCTCTGACAAACCCATACTGGGTATGGGGCAGGACACGTGCACGCCTTGGTAGGCATGCACCAGGTTTCTCAGGGCTCTATATAAGAGCCCTCAAACTTCGCCGGAGGTACGCGATTCTCTGCCTTTGGAGCCACTTTTCTGCATTTCTCTTGCCTGACTTGAGCGTCGAAGGGCCGTCGCCGGGAAACCCCGCCCCGCTCGATTTTGTTGTAGGATCATCGGAGCACGATAGGAGCCAGCAGGGAGTGCCACGTCCCCCGCGTCCGTCGATTCAGCGTTTGAATAGGATCACAAGCTAAACTTGAACAATCATTTTAAAAACTTAATTCATTTTAAGCTCGGTTTGGCTCGGCTTGAATCAGTTACCTTATCAAATAAGTTTGAACACTCCAAAACTCGACTTGGCTCTGCTCGTTTACATCCCTAGTTCTTAGTAAACTAAATACTAAACTTATTCATAAATACTTGATTCATTTACGGTCCTATTAGTTAGTAAGAAGGTCTTATAAACAAACGCATGATATTTTTTTTTCAAGTCTTTATAAATTTTAAAATTAATAAGGATAAAATTGGCTAATAAATCTAGAAAATTCGGAATAAATTAAAATTAATAATCTATCCATGTTTAAATTGAGAATAGGAAATTTTTAAATGAGGAAAAGATATAACGAAAATATTATAGGCGCTTTTGAAATTTTGAAAAAAATTAACAATGTGAAAATGGATAATGCTAACTTTTTCACGCGGTTTCTTAAAATACCATTTATTTAATTATTTAAAAAAATAATAATTTTTCTTACGAGTAATACGTTTGGTAAAGAAAAATAATTCTAAATGCTTGATTAATTAATAAAAAAAATTTAATAATACGTCACAGTTCTCTAAATTCTTAATTAATTAATAAAAATTATAAATAATATATCTTAAAATTATTTTTTAAAAGAAAAATGGATATTAACATAATTTAGTTTTAGACTTATTATTAGCGACTTAGCGTAATTGAATTAGCTGTAATATTTTCATGGGAAAAACACACGACTTGTTCTTTTCACAGAATCAAAATTTACCCAGGCTGATCGGAAATCTGTTTTATTTATTAAATTTAGGGCCGTTCCTTTTCCGTTCACACGCCAAAATCGCCTTGAAGCTCAAGGTATCGAATTTGATCGCCTGCGGCCGGGCGATTGATCATTCCGGCCACCAATAAATCGTTCGATCGCCGTCGTACCTCGGCACCATTCGGGTGATTGTCTTTGGAATCATAGTTTGGTTCGTCCCTGCCCTTGTTTGCCTGTGTATATTTTCTTTGCTGTCTCCTTGCCATTAATTACGTTCGATTCTCCTCGAGAAGGGAAGGGTAGTAGCCGGGGAGGGAAGATGGTGCTGTCGCAAAAGCTACACGAGGTGTTCAAGGGGACGGTGGAGCGGATCACGGGGCCCCGTACTGTCTCAGCCTTCAAAGAGAAGGGCGTCCTCAGCGTCTCCGAGTTCGTTATCGCCGGCGACAATCTCGTAGCTAAATGCCCTACTTGGTCTTGGTTAGTTATGCCTCTCCTTCTCTGCGTGTATACTTTCTTGTTTTCTCCCTTCCACCTCATCTGAATTGCGTTTTTTTTCCATGATTTCGCGTAGGGAGGCGGGCGAGCAGAGCAAAAGGAAGTCGTACCTGCCTGCTAACAAACAGTATCTCATTACGAGAAACGGTATGACCAGGCTATCGTCAGCTGTCTCGTAGTAGTATTATTTTTCCCTTTTTTTTTGTTTATTCTAGATTTGTAAAAGATCCTTCTTTGCGCTCCGATCATGTGCTCGTGTTGTTGCAAAGTAAAGATGAAATTTTGCTATCTTCAGAAGCAATGCTAACTAGACACCTCATTTTTTTTTTATCTTCTCCTTCCATCGTTCACTTTTGCAGTGCCTTGTCTAAGGAGGGCTAGTTCAGTGGAAGAAGAATATGACGCTGCTGGGGGAGAGTTTCTTCTTGGTGATGATGACGACGATGATGATAATGATGGTTGGTTGGCAACTCATGGGATGCCCAAAGGTTAGTAAATTTTGATTCTTCCGAGTTAGACATCTTTTAGTGAATGTCTATTCCATAACTCATTTTTTTGGAACTTTTAGGGACCAAGAGTGTTGATGACGAAGTTTTACCTTCCATGGAATCTCTAGACATCAGAACAGAAGGGGCTATCAAATCTATTCCCTCTTATTTTGGTGGCGAAGAGGAGGATGACATACCTGATATGGCTGATTACAAGGATTCGGAAAATTTTATAGAGGCAGATCCGGCAAGTGCTTATTTTTTGTGTTTTAGTTCTGAAAAAAATGCCATTCCTTTGATAACTCTTATTATTGGTACAATCCTGTTAGCCTTGGGTTACCAATATTCTTAGGCAATAACATCGTATGCATTATAAGCAGTTTATAGGCTTGTTTTACTATTTTAGGATGGTTGACTTTGTTAGAAATCAGGTAGTGAAGTATATAATTCTAAAATATACATGCACATTCAGATTAAGATTTCTTTATGGTAATGATATAAAGCGGAATTACAATCCATGGATTGGATTGGTTGTGACTATAGAAGTTGAAATTGGTAGGAACATTGAAATTAAAATGGGTGAATATATATATAGAGAGAGAGAGAGAGAGAAATGAGATTTAGGATCCTTGTTGATTAAGATAGATTATCGTATTCTTCTTCAGTCTACAATAACCTCACTCAATCAACAGCGAGGGAGAGAAAAATAAGTAAAGCATTGAGTCTAATGAGTGATGACAAGGTCGAGCAGTTCATCCTTTTTTCTCATGGTGAATGCTGAAATGTGAAAAGTCTAAACAATTTAAGAGGGTGATGAAGACTCTTCTTTCCATGCAACTCTCTAAGAATCAAGTTGGAATTAAAGGGAAGCTCAATTGGTCAAGTTTCTTAAATTCATCTCTATTTAACAAAGATGAACTAAATTTATTCCTTTTTTAATATCAATTTGATCATAATTTAATGGATCCTAGTAATTTTCTATTACAATTCAACTTATTTCTAATTAATTTCCTTGAATTTCTAGTTTTTTCTTATCTTCTTTTTAATTTTTATAGTATCTGATTCTCGAAAAATATCAGAACCTTGCCAATATTAAGTCCACTCAGGCAATCCATATTGGTATTGGATGATTTTGCCAGCTATACTGATTATATCTAGTCTGGTAGTTTCTAAATTAGACAAGAGTTGGTCAAGTATCAAGATGTTACTATGTCCTTGATGTTGGCGGCCTCAGTTGTTTGAGTGCATAATGACTGGAAACATACTTTTCTCATTGTCAGCGCTGCACTTATTCAAGCTCTTTGCCAAATTAATTATGTCTAGGAGGTTTGTTCTGGGTGTAAAATTAATAATTCTCCGATTAAATATATTTTGCCTCACCATTGACAGAATAAACATATCCATTTGGGGGCCTTTATATTTGGATTAATGTTGGTTCTATTCAGAAAAAGATAAATACAGCTATGTCGCCTTGATACTTTCTTACATTAGCTTATTATTTGTTAAGTTGTCCATAAATTGCTATTCATCTATTTCTGGACAGGCTGAGTATGCAGATTTAGATCATATTTAGTCTAGCGTGGTCACCAAGTAGCTAGATCCTAGCCCTAGTTACCATGAACAACACCATGCTAACTGTAGTTTAAAATAAATATTAAAATTGGTGCTTTTGGATGCACATACATAGTAAGGTTCTTTAAAGTTTTCTGTTGTCCCCACGGGGATGGCCAGTTGGCTAGAGGGTGGTAGATTTGCTATAATGGGGTATGGATCAATTCTCGACGGGCGCATGCCCAAAAAAACCTCTTCCCATCTCTAGTCACTTGGCGGTTTACTATAAGCTGACCTTGTGATTTAGCTCCCTTCACATAACACAGGGACGGGCTCCGAGGGGCGTTTAGGATGAGTGTAATCACCATTTTGCTACAATTTAAAGTTTTCTGTTGTGTACCTGCAGTTGGTTTGACTGCTTTCTAAGAGTAATATATTCCAATAAGTCTCTCTCTACATTTAAGATATATATATCTGGATGTTATTGTGTTGTTCAAATGCAGGCCACCCTCCAGTCAACCTATTTGGTTGCAACTGAACCAGAGGATGACAACATTCTTCGAACCCGAACATATGATATTAGCATCACGTAAGTTATATGATGGATAATGATTGTTGTTTCTCCCTAGACAGCTGATTTTTGTTTGATTTTTTACTACTGCATGCCGCTTCCAATTGCTATATGTTATAACCTTTTTCAAAGTTTAGCAAGTACGTCTAATAAACAATTATAACTCACAGATGAACTATTCAGCTCTACATGTTGATTACAGTTTCCTAGTTTCCATATTTTAGTTTGAGGATTGAAATCTAAGATTCACTAGCATATTTTATATTAAAAGTTTGTGAAATAATAACATGACAATTGAGGACTGCGTGTATGTGCTCAACACAGATGTGGATCTTACAAAAACTTACATGCGATCAATGAGGGTATCATGCTTGAATAGAATTTGTATGACATATTTGACATAACATGGTCCTATAAAAGCAGGAGCTTATTTGAGATATATCCTCATAAAACAAATACAGCAAAAATTTTATTATTTGTTTCTAGTATTTTTATTGGACAAAATCTTGGAAACCTATTGTTTGTCTGTTCTCTTAGTGAAGTTCTCTTTCCTAGTGGAGATTGATTATTGAGCTTATACATTTCTTTGTTTTTTCAGGTATGACAAATATTACCAAACTCCTCGTGTGTGGCTAACAGGATATGATGAGGTTGTTTTATATAATTGTGTTTCTCCATGTAATTGAAAAAGGCATTGTAGAATAGCAGTTGTTTTGATTTGGTTTTGGCATTTACTTATATAATGATGGATTTGAGTGTTTATTTTTATGATTTCTTACTGACTTAGTGCTATTAGCATTCTACTACCATCACAATTTGACGTATGACATTATCTTTGGCAAATTGTCATGGTACTTTCTGAAGATCCATATTAGTAACTTCTTATTTATTTATTCTTGATTGATGAGATTTTATAATTTCAAATATTCAATTTTGGAAATTAATGGTTCTCTTTGGAACTTATCTGTTTCACAAATATCATACAGTTTATTTTATGTTATTATGAAAGGTGCAAAATTGATAAATTTAACTAATTCTATCAAAATCTAATAAATAATTGTTATAACTTTGTAATGGTTATCACTGCAATAATATTTTTTTAGTTTTTGTATTCTGGTATGGTTATTCTTGTATTGTAGATTATTTTTGATGAGTTTTTCTGTCTTGGTGGTGATTATAACCATAATTTCACTCTAAAGTAGATTCTTGGCCTTTAAATTTACCCGTTAACCTTTTATAACAAGTATTAACTATGCTCTGATATTAAATTGCAGCGAAGGTGCCCTTTACAGCCAGAACTAGTATTTGAAGATGTTAGCCAGGATCATGCACGAAAAACAGTATTGTCATACTTATTTATTTATTTATTATTTTATCAAATATCTTTTCTATGAATAAATATCATATGAAATAGCTAAATTTGAAACTCTTGTAATTCAAGTTTGTTGATTATGTATATGTGTTGTTAAAAGGAGTAGGATGTGGGAGGAGTTGCTGAATTCCACCCTTACATGAGAGGAGTCTTGCATCTTCAATTGAGGATTCTCAAAATATTTAAATATAAAAAAAATCTCACCTTATGTGCCTAGACATTTTGTGTTAAGATTCAGCTCTCTTGAACTTTAACATGCCATAAGTGCAAGAGGTTTAGGTTCAGATCCTATCAGTGCCAGAGAAATAAAATAAAATAGTTAGGCTCAATGGACATGAGACGGTGTATTAAACTTAGGATGCTCGTTACCTAATAGTTTCATTTAAAATATAAATTGGTCTCTTTTGTAACGTCTCAAACTTTTGGACGAGTGGTTAGCCAATCAAATTTATTAGTGGAAACTAGGATGACCATGGCCCATAGTCCTACATCAAGAAGTCCAATGCACTATCATATAGAATATAAATTGATTTCAAACTTTTTTAGAATAAGGGTTATCTGACTTTAATATGGTATGAGGACAGAGGTAGGAATACAATTTTGGTTGATGAGTGGTATAGATTTCATTTGACAAAGGATCCACTGGAAGGTTTTTCAAATGGTTTCACGGAGCAACATTGGTCATATTTGTTAGGCTATAGTTAATGCCTTTGCTTACCCATTATCATGTTCAGTATGGTAGATGTGGACATCTTGATCGTTTTGTGAATTCATGTATTGGTGGATCATTTGAAAGAACCAAGTGTACTTTTAGTCTCAGCACATTGTAGCACATTCCGGTTCAATTCTCAATTCATAGTTTCCATGCTTGTAGAAAGTTCTATATTTGCAAATTGAAGCCCTATCGTGTTGTTTTCATTGTTCTCGGAACAAATGTCTGATGTTACATTTTTTTAGTTAATTACCCTATTTCTTACTGAACATCTCTTTCCCATTTCTAGTGTTCTTGTCTTTTATTTTTGTAATTTATTCTCGATTTGAGAACTTAATTGTTTGACGTTTTTATATTGATTATCTGGAAACTGACAGGTGACAATTGAAGATCATCCTCACATGCCAGGGAAGCATGCATCTGTACATCCATGTCGGCATGGTGCTGTGATGAAAAAGATCATTGATGTTCTAATTTCACGGGGAGTTGAACCAGAAGTCGATAAGTAATTTCCCAGCATAATACCCTAATTAAAAAGCTTTGGGAATCTGAACTTAATAATCTTCGTTCGTGCATATGGACTTATTTAACATCTACGTTTCTTCTAATGTTCTCATGTATTTGATAGGTATCTCTTCTTGTTCTTGAAGTTCATTGCTTCTGTGGTTCCTACTATTGAATACGACTACACTATGGACTTTGATCTCGGCAGCTCCAGTCATTGATCACAAAGGTAACCTTCTGGGTAGTGGATGTGATCTGGTGTCATATTACTAATTCGTTTTCGATAAGATTCTTATCGCATTATGTTTATCTGTTTCTTGATGCAGTGGTCTGGTTGATGGCAGCATGAGGTTGAACAATATGAAGCCGTGTTGGGGTCGAATTAAAGCGACGAAGCGAGGAAACTATTTATCATATTTTAACACATGAATATGGTCGAGTCATTACACATGCATGCGTGCTTTTTTAACGTAAAACGAGTGAAAGAAAATGTAGGCGGTTAATGGCGTTATTTGTATATAATTGATGTTTTAACCTTTCGATTTCATAATCATACTCTCTCTTAAGTAAATCATCTCCTGGTCGGATCAAAGCTAAGCTATCAAATCAAAATCCTGATTTGAGTATTTCGCAACATTCTTCTTTTCTTTGTAGATTTTACTGAACTCTCTTTTGTCATGCTACCTTTTGCTGCGATGGACTGTTTGATAGCTATGCACTAACAGTTGCTTATCTAGTGGTACTTGAATTAAATTTAAATGATCTTTTGAATCGTAAGTTAGGGGTTCATGTGCATAATGGTACTATTAAGAGGAGTTGAACTTTGTTGTTACATATAATTCACTTAGATTGCATCCATGTGGTTTGGTGATATTCAAGAACTGATGATAAACATTGAATCTAGGAATACTACAAATGTGTAATCGCGGGTAAATTGAATTAAAGATCGATCACATGGTTGCTATCATATTCACTGGATTTCCAAGTCCAAATCACCGTTCATTACAGGTAGCAACCACGAATGCAACACTGCACAGTCAGCGAACACAAATATGCACAATAACGGACATGTTCAACAGCATTATTGTACATGTTTAGGGAAGGAGCAAGTCATGTCGACGAGTTTTCATGAAGCTGTCTGAAGGCGTTTCATTATAACGATCACAAACACGAAGATTGAGACCAACAGAGAGGACCTCACTGCATCCTCAAATGCATCGTTCCCATCTGTCTCATTCTTCTGAAACAGGAACATCTGCTTTGCCAGCCTCGTGATCTTGTCGATGAGCTCAATTAGCTTAGTCTTGGCATTTTCGAACATCCACCCAAGCGGTCCAGTGTTGGTGTCAACACGCTCTTCGGCGCTCCCGGTCTCACTGCTTTCGGAGGCACCTACAGTGTGCAAAGTTATAATCAACACAGTGAGCTAAGGAAATAAGACTCTGAAAATTAGTAGATTTCCCAAAAGATACCGCAACCATCCAAGAGACAACACTTACAATGTACAAATCATATTAAACCAACATTCTCAGACAGTCACATCCACAAATACCACTGTAACAGTGTAGTCCTGGCAGAACTCAAAAGATATTTACACGAGTACAAGAATGACATAGGACAAATACACGTGAGATGGATGTAATATACATAGGACAAATACATTTGAAGATTAAATCTAAAATTTTAAGTTGAACAACTAGTTGAAGTTAAGCTAGAACACATGTCAACGTGAGCATCAAACTTGGGTGACAATTAGTAGATGTAAAGAAATGAACATGTTTTTGTGATGAAAAGATTTCCCTCATATATTTAGAATAAGAATAAACAAGTTATCAGATGACGCCTTCATCACGGCATCAGATGATGCAAAATTGATGCCTTCAAATTGATTGACTAGTGCTAATTTAGGATCATCTCTGAAATATACCTTCAAGAAAAGTTTTTTTCAGTTCCTGAACTGTTTTATTGTTCATCACGGCATCCCAAACAGCTTTATCAGATGAAATTGAAACAACCATTCTCTGCATGGGCAAAAAGAAAATAGAGGATAGATTATCCCAAATAATCATAATGATGCCCTAGAGAAGGAGAAGAGCATCTACATTACATAATATGCATCAAGATTATATTGATTAGGCAATGATAGTCAAATGGTCAATGTCAGCAGGATCCACACATTAATATCTCAATTCATCTAGCACTAGTAGCAATAAAAATGCTTTGGAGCAATGCCCACATTGTGCTCTTTCTATGCAATTGTCATATACATAGGTCTTGTGATGAAGCAACTGTAACTTTAAAAGAAAACAAGCATCAAATTCCACTGATGTATTGATTTACATAACAAAGATACTTATGGAGAATCACCTCAATGGCCAATAGATTGACAAATGAAGAAAAAGAAACAAATCAATGGTTAGATATTTCTATTTGGGTCTGTAAATCTACCCAAAGCATACTCCCAAAAATCAACGATAATACAGTAGCATAGAGATCAAACAGAATATAAAAAAGGGCCAACAAAACCTAAAGAGAACAATTCTGATGATCACAGGAAATTTATAGTGCGCCATGGTCTCTACACTTCAGGGTGTGGCTGAAAAATCTTGTAACTCAATTTTAAGATACAATTCATACTGGTTAATGTATAGAAGAAAAGTCAGTAAGCTAACTACTAAACCTGAAAATTTATTCTGATTACATTACTGATGATAAGCATGAAAAATTATCAACCAATAATTTCTCCCAGTGGTTCTACATGTCAGTATCCAATATCTGAGATTGTCTTTCTAATATCTTCTATAGAATAATTATAACTATATAAAAAAAAAGAAACTCTTCTGACAATTTGTCACATAATGAGAGACATGATGAGAAAAGATTAAATGCAATAAAAGTCAAGCGCAAACCTGAAGTGTTGCATTTGCATTGAACAATTGAAGTGCATCTAATGCATTCTGTCGTTCTTTATAGTTTGAGATGTCTGAACAATAAACTTGCATTGAAGGTTCAATCCAGTCAGGGTGGCACAATTCATCAGTGGACTCAGATGATGAGTTGTAGATCATGTTCATTTGAGCTATATTCTTATCGATTGCTTCAGAAGAATCATAATCCTCCAATTTCGGTTCATAGTTTACAATATGTGGGAAAACAACCGGGGCAAGCATCCTACAAGAGAGCGAAGAAAAAACATAGCTTCCATGTCATCAAAAATTTATTTCTAAGTGGTTGCATAAGTGTTTGAGCTGAAGATTCAATTCAGTTGCGGAAGTATTCTATATTGCAGCCCCATATTGAATATGTAGGCAGCATATGTAGTATGCATACTTCATATACAATTAACTCCTATGTAATTCCAATTCAATTAGACAAATTCAATCAAATAAAAGATGGTACGGTCAAAATAACCTCATATCCCTAACAAACGAGGACGACAAAAAAATACTCTCCTACCAAAATTTATTAATTCCAAGCTACACACATAATCTTTACTGTTCCTATTTGAAATCGGTGGAGATGGAATGCTAGACATGTGGCTCGGATGTTGATCAAATGAAGACTCCTCGCTATCAAAAGATAACTTTGAAGCACTCATGCATATCAAAAGGAGCTTAGTAACCCGGCCAGGAAGAAGTCCTTGGTGTAGGCTCTCCGACGCTCAAGTCAGTTATTGGTAGAAGGCAGTGAAATGAATGAACAGTGGAAATTGCATAGTTTCGCGTAATGTGAGCATACCTGCGCCTGTAGATGGAGACCCCTTTTTATAGTGTTACTGTATGTCTGTATACGAATCTTAAAGCATTTCCAAAAAAGAACAGACCATAAAGATGCTCTGACACCTTTTCCAAAATGGACCCGCAATCTCTGCGTTTGGTAGACAGGAAGCTTCTTATATACAGTTTGCATATGGAATATTCACTATCCTTCGTGGCACAAAACACCAAAAAGGACTATAAGACCATTGGGCTGGGCCCACAACCCACTTACCTGGCAAATTGACAGAGCTTTTCCTATGACTCGGTCGACAATCGCTTGGCCGATCGGACATATAGAATGTCGTCGGGGATGCATCCCTTACTCGGCCTATCGGTTTTAACCAAAAAGTTCAATTGGACCGGGAGTCATTCAGCCGATCAAACCATAGTTCCGATCGGCTGAACTGCTCGACCGAGCTATTGAATTGTGCTATCTTAAAGAAATCTTGGCCCTGGATAGTGTTTACTCGTCTTGAACTATTCGTCCATATTGAGAGGCTTGGCATCCGGCTAGCCCGATAGTTCTGACCGATAGTTCGGTCAGATAACCTCTTGGCCCATTGGGCCAATCGGATAACCTCTTGGCCGCGACGATTGACTACGCTAGCTTTAAGGGTTGACCCTTCCTTGACTTTGACCGCTATGTCAATCGGCCTCCTGGACTTTGACCCGATTCAGGGGGCCCACCTCAATCGCCGTATCATTTACTATTTTATAAATTTTAAATTTTAGTCCTAAAAACTTTAAGAAAATTTATACTTCAGGCCTATTAATTATAAAATATTAGAAATTCACTCAAACTTCAATTTTCTAGGTCTGCCACAATTTACTCGAGAAATAGATAGATAGAATACTTCACCAATCTCCTTGGCACCACATTGGACACTCAAATTTGATGGGCACACTTTTGACCACATCTAAAAAACCTGTTCAGCAAATGAGATCCGAAACATCAAGATCCATGTGTGTTTGACACTGGTGTCATTGAGTCCTTTAAAGAAAATAATATATAAGGCAGTGTCGTAAGTGTTATCACTTGTATTGTCAAACGTCTAACACGTAATTAATTTTAAACCAAGGAAGTTCTCCAAATCTTTCATACTATTAATTTTATTTATTCAAAATATAGTAGTTGCTTTTATGCCAAAACGGCACAGATTGGATTCACTTAATGCTCAATTTTACAAGGAAGGAAAAGCTCATACAAATTTGATTAATTAGATATGCTATTTGGTAACAACGTGTTATCCATCTTTTATATGCATATAAATAAATGTTTCGGATTCGACTAATTTGAAATATGATTTGGTATAATACTTTGTTTTATTGAATGATATATGCAAATTAGATTTATTGTTATGATTTTTATTCAAAAGCTTATTTCGTACGCTAAATTTAAAATTCCATTTGTCTTTTCTTCTAAGAATGATTCCCATCAACGAGCCATGATCCCTTGCAGCAAAAGGCGAAACCCTCGCCCCAGGCCCCCCACCGACCGGACCCACGGCCATTGTGAGGGAGGTAAATCGCAGCACCCGAGCTAGCATGGAACGGACCGGGTGGGATACAGGGATAGGGGATTTATTCCCCCGTTGCCACTGAGTTTCCTTGCAGCAACTTCCGCTCCGTACCATCTCGGATGACCCACGGGGTCTCAACGAGCCATGATCCCGCTATGGCAGTTGGAGGTGCAAGATCTTTATCTTTATTATTATTATTATTATTTTGGAGAAGCAAACCAAGGAAGTTTTCAAAATACTTCATAGCTTCCATCTTATTTATTTACTTTTTTGATTAAAAAATTGAGGTTGCTTTTATATTTTAATAGGCAGATCACAGATTGGGGAAAGCTTACCGCCGAAGGGTTGAGACGGCGTCCTCGGCCTCCTCCCTCGACGGCGCGCTCCCGAACACATGCCGGTCTTCCTTCACTTCCTCGTCCCAGAGCGGAGCCTCGTCTGCGACCCGCTCCCAGTCCTCCAGATCGGCAAGGCAGCCGGAGTGCGAGCTCCAGATCGAGGACGACCCGTTCTCTGCGGAGGAGAAGGTGGGCGAGGCCGCTCCGGAGGACGACACGCGCATGGCGCCGGACGGAGGCTTGGTGCGGACGGAGGAGAGCGGCCCCAAGACACCGCTCCCAACCGCGCGGCCCATGGCCCGTAGGACACTCCCGCTTACCATCGTCGGCGGCAGCGGCTTTGGCATCGAGTGTTGGGAGATCGCGGCGGCGCTTCGGAGGAGGCGGCGGCGAAGCAGAGGGAGGAGAAAGAGGCAAGAAGGCAGTGAAGGTGCGGACAGCGGACGTTGAGTTGTGGTTTGCAATGTATTCAATCGCATTTATGATGATGGTGAATGCATTTACGTCATAGAAAGAGATATAATAATAATAATAATAATAATCTTTAAAACTAATGACGGTGACTTATTAATACGGATAAATTGCGCAGATTTTAGAAATACTTTCATTATTTTAAAATTATTTAATCATTTTAAAACATAATTAAATTATAATAATTATTAGAGTATATTTATTTTAATAATTTATTAAATTTAATTACACACTGTTGCATACCCTTTTCTAATTATATAGAAAATATAAATATAGTGTGTTAATAATAATTTTAAATATTAAAAAAATAAAATAAAATAATAGATGATTATAAATATATTTATAAGTTACTTATAAATTAATTAAAATGATAACATATTATACTTCCTATATAAAATTTAGATTTGTTAAGAGATTTTGACTTTTGACTTTTAATTTAATTTTTATTTTGGTATCAAAATTAAACCCTGTAACAGTTTTGGACTTTTAGTTGGTATCGTACTATTTTTTATGGCCATTTTAATTACTTTAAGAAACATAATTAAATTTATAATTAAAAATATTCTTGTATAATTTTTTTTTTCAATATAGAACATTCCTCAACTACCTCAACTTGACCAACTAACTTAACTTCTTATTTCTCCAAAATGAATAGCTACTTATGTATCTTAGAAAACATATGGAGTAGTCTACCATGACGATTGCTTTCAGCTTTATCCTGAGTTATTACTTATAATTGTTCCAACAATTTCATGGGTTAAATTCGTCACCAAACCAATTCATCTAGATAAACAAACTATATCATACCATCTGCTCGATGTCAATGAACTTTTGTCTCCATTCTTACAATCTCGTTCAATGCTAGAATGTGGTGACTCCCAAAGGTCGTCCAGTTATAAAAGCTCTTAAATAATAGTAACAACTTGATCCTCAGTGGCCTCTCTTCTAGCTAATCGTCACCCTCACATTATAAAACTCATGAAGCTTCGCCAGCAAGAAGCTCAACAATTAATTGAATATGTTACCAAACAAAGCTCAATGCCACAGGAGATTGTGACATAAACAATAGCAAGGATGAATGAACGAGTACGCCATGAAAAAATGGATTCAGTCACTGTCATTTCGGAGTGCTTGCTTATGTTTTTTTCCCCCTTAATTTTAAAACTGATAGAGAAGGATTCTCTTCATATTCACTTGCCATGATCATGGAAATTCAATTCAGCTCAAGGAAACATAAAATAGCTCCAACATGTTATTCTTAAGATTATATTAATTAAATTAATTAAGATGACAGCAAGTTCTTATGATGCAAGAAAACTACTGAGTTTATCCCCATTTAGTTCTTTAACACTTTTATGGTTAATTATTGCGTGTTTTCTTCGCGGATAGGGAAGATTATTTTATTATTGTGTGCGTTTGAAAGTTGAGACTAGAAAATAACATTTATGTTTATATTACCTTGATCTTCTCTTCACCAGATTCGGGAAGACAAGTATGTTACAGCTCACAAGCAAACTCAACTCCTCTTTTCATACGGTAACATTTGGATCACAATCGAAGGAAGAAACAAATTTTCTTCACTTTATATGCACGAGCATATCCTCTATCTTCATAACAGAATCAATGGTGTAGAGCAGGGTGCTCATTCAATTTCTCAAGCACCTACTGATCGATTCGTTCCATGCATCAGGTGAGTTTTAGTAGTTCCATGGACTGCTCTATTTTCTCACCAACACTGCTTGATGCTTGTCTAAGCAAGTTCTGCACTCCATTCACCCACTTTTGCTTGGTGGTCTCGTTCTCACATTCGAACTCTATCAAACCCTGCGCTGTTCTCAGTCCGAAGTAGCATCTCTCCTCCATAAACTCCTTTGCACACTCGGGCCATGCCGGAATCTCATCATATACGCCATAGACAACACCTGGTTAATCACCAAGAATGGATACCGAAATTTAGAAGCTCTGGGTGAGGAAGCAGCTAATGCCATGCCATTATCAACATCGCTTACTCTTTTTCTTCTTGGAAAGTGCCCCTCCTATATGTTTGCTTTTGAGCTTCACTATGACCTGAGAGAATTGTATCCGTGTCATATTACCAATGAATGATAGATTTGAGAACAATCAACAGCTAAAATTTGAGTTATTGATTACCTGTGAATTCCTGTTGATGTAGATTGATACTCTCTTCCAGTGCAAAGTTCCTGGAAAAATGATCAGACTGAAACTCAATTTTGTTGATCAATTGTACAAATCCGAGCTGACAAATTCAACTGCCTTACCTTTTCTGGTGCGTTTGAGCAGTTCGCCTTCTTTGCACCAGATATCTGGGCTTCCACATTGACTCTTCTCGTAAGGGATGACAGTGGCAGCGTTGTTCCTTGCTTCCCTGTTCAGTCTCAGCTTCAATGCAGCGGCTCCTCGTAGGGCTGTTAAGATTGAGAGATCTTAATCAGTAAATTGGCGATCAGATCGCAATAATTTATCAATCAAAATCCAACCTGTTGCGGCAGCTGCCGTGAGAGTCATCAGATCTCCGGCAGTTTTTACGTCGACCGCAGATCGGACAGCAGAGGCCACAAGCTCGTGGTCGGCCCCCGCTTGCTCTGCGATCTCGATGCAGTGCGACGCCAGGATCTCGGTAGCAGAGGCCATGGCAGCGCTCATCTTCGATGTTTGGTTCTCGGAGTTCGAGGCCGCAGTGATGGCAGCAACAGCCGCAGCGACTCCGGCGACGGACACCGCGGCGTGGATGCGGGCTTTCTCGGCGCGGGCTTTCTCCTTGCTCCTCCCTTTGGTTCTGCTGCTTTCTTTTTGGTGAAACAGTTTCCCGATTGTTCTATTGTGGGCAATTATGTTGTTCCCGCCACCGCGAGGCTGTAGAATTACTCGACGGAAACACGATGAATCTAAGAGATCCATTCCATCAACCATATAGCTAGAGGAGAGAGATCTTACTCGCTTACTGGCAGTCAGAGGAGCTCCGGCGTTGGCCGCAGCGACGACAAAAAAGTCCGGATGCATCATCTCCGGCAGACGATCCACCACAAAGTTTCTCTTCTTGTTCCGAAGGAGGGCCTTGGAGATCTCGGAAGCGGAGACGCTCCACGACCTGGCGAGGAACTCCATGGGCTCACGCGGGGTCTGCGGCGGGGGGATCTCCTGCATCTTAAGCGCACATTCCGGCTTCTCACGTTCTTCGGCCTCCACCAAGTCCTGCAACCGGACCAGATCGTCCCTCTTTTTGCTCCTCCACAAGTAGGCCTTCTCCATTCCGGCCCCTGCCTGCTTTATGCCGCTGAGACTGGTGAGATTGAGAGGAGATGATCTATATATATATATCAATACACACAAGCAAGAGGGCTGGGCTGAGCACGAGATAGGGGACAAGAAGCGGACAGACAGCGGACAGCTGCTGCTGCTGTTGCTCGCTGTTACTGTCGTCGGATGCATCCGCTCGCGCTCGTCCCTGTGCGCTGGGCTCATCCACCTCAGTCAAACTCGACGACAGGCTCGCCTGGTAACCTGGCGAAGTCTCCTGCGGTGTTCCGCGATTCCCTGCGCCTTTGTTTTGTTTTGTTCCGTTCCGGCAACAGCTGTCCTTCTCAGATTCACGAAGAAATGTGTGTCCGGACGGGTACTTTCGGTGGCCGGGGCATCTCAAACTTTACCGCACACAACCGCTGCGTGGAATTCCAAGTGCGCGGATGCAAAGTATGACAAGTGGCGCAATTGTTAAGGCAGTGCGCTGCAACAATTTTCTCATGTCTATCAGTCACCGGCATCCACGACGGTAACCGTGGCGAAAGCGAAAGCTCCTCGGCAAGCCGCGCCTGGCTCGGTTCTTACTCGTGGGATGCGCCATCAGGCAGCGGCTGCATGAGCAGTGGGGCCAAATCAGACGTTCTGGTCCAATTTTTTCTAACCTTAGAACAAATTAACAAAAATATTAAGAATAAACGTGTTTACTTTTTATCATCATAAATAATTCTCTTAATCCATAAAAAATGGATTAGGATCGGCCTCCCGTTAGTTTAGTGTGGGTCTGTGGCGGGCGGCCACTTTTGCCTGGTGATGGATTGCCACTCACTGCTTCCTCAGGATAAGCTGCGCGTCGCAATCATGCTCTTGTCCCTTTCGCTTGCGGAGGAAGTGATCCCCTACCCATGTGTCTGTGCCATTCTACCTTACAACAATTAGCTCTGCACTAAAGCTGTTTTTGTTATTTTGTTAATAAAACACAAATATATATTTTTCCCATTGAAAGACTGTGGTGCTTTGTTTTTTAGCAGGCATCCTTGTAGTAGAGTTGCAGGTTATAAAGGAATGGAGGAGACAAGACTGCAGAGTGAGAGAACGCAGTATATATATATAATTTTTCCTGATATTGTGGTAGGTATTATTGGGAAGAGTCTCCTTGTTCAGACAAAAAGCCGGTTATCGGGGAAGAAGATAAAGTTAACTATCATGCTTGGCCTCGGCCGTCAAAATCTGCGATGATATATATAGAGACTATTAAAGGATGGGTAGGGAGCTACCAGGCAATCATTTGAAGAGACATTTCACTACAACTTGGCTAGGTCTTTGTTTATAATTGATTTGTGGGCTGTTCTGATAGGAAACATGAGATATCACAGTTTGTTTTATTACATTCGTGATTCGTGGTAAGAGCTGCTTCTACGGCTCCACACCTGATAAAAAAGAGTAAATTAATTAAAAAATGATTCAACTTAATTATTTTAAAAACTAAGAAAAACAATACAGTTAGAAATTCATCGTTATCCAAATTATTATTTGGCCACTAGCCATCCTAAGACTATAAATGAGCTAAGTCGAGCCGAGCTAAATCAAATATTAGGATGTTCAAACTTATTTGATAAGATAACCGAGCCGAACTTAAAATGAACTAAGTTTTTGAAATAATTGCTCAACCTTGACTTGGTTTATTTTTTATGCGTTCGAACTTGTTTGAAGTTTGACTTGAGTTTGGTTCATTTAAATGTTACTGAGTTCTCAATTCAAGCTTGGTTCGAGCTTGACTTGAGCTTGATTCGAGTTTAGTTCGTTTAGATATTATCGAACTT
>JBBMJZ010253721.1:0-18715 GCA_037833815.1 Zingiber zerumbet
CTACAAAACTAAATTTCATAATTAGTAATAAATCAAAATCTGTCTTAAAAAATACCTCTATCTTTTTCTTCCAATACATGAATTCCGCCTCGAACTTCGTTGGATAGATGCTTGGTTTGACCATCTTTTGTGCTTTGATCGGTGGTTAGTCCTCTTGAAGTGTCCTAGCTCTGATACCAATTGTTGGCCCCTTGCGATCGACAAGAAAGCGGTGAATTGCCTTGCATAAAATAAAACAAATAAAATCTTTCTCGAACTTTATAGCTTGATTAAAATAAACACTTGCATAAAATAAATTAAGAAACTAATTAAAAAAGAGAAAGAAACACAGAGATTTTACTTGGTTTGCAATCAGGGAATTGGTAATCCAAGATGTTAAAAAACCCACTAAAGTCTCCTTTAGGTGGAGAAGTCTCTTACAAAAGTCAAAGCTCACAAGTACAAAGCTAAATTCAAATATAATCATTTACAAGTGTTGTTTTTAGCTTCTGGGATCATACTGTATTTATAACCCTTATCAGGGTGCCTGTAAGGGTTTCAGACGTCTAGAGGGGGATACAATTTTATCCCCATCGCAACGGATTGCGATAGTTAGTATTTCAATAAAGTTTCTGGTCCGAGTGTCTAGACCCGCTCTGGGCGTCCGGACTGGGCTGAACCGGCTCGACTAGGGCGCAAGCCTGGGGGCCTTGGGTCCGAGCGATCCGAGCGCCCGGAATAGCTCGGGGCGTCCGGAATAGCTCTGAGCCCCCAGAATAGCTCCGGGTGCCCTATTCCGGGCGCTAGGAGCACAGTCAACCTCCGATGGACTTTCCCTTCGAGTATTCCGCTCCAGCTCCGTTCGTTTAGATGATTTTGGTTATCTTAAATAGGATTTACCCAAACTTATTTTTCAGCCTTCTTGAGCGTCCTTCCACTCCGGCTTCTTGTCCCTCAGAACCGTCGCGTGCTTCCTTCTCATCCATCAACGTACTCTTCCGTAGTGCCTCCTTCCTTGGACGGACCGAGCCTGTCAACTTTCTCCCGTACCGTCCTTCTTATTAACTATATTTTTCGCTTGATTTCCTATAATCCTAAATTCTGTACACTTAAACACAGAGGAACAAAATATAATAAGACGTAACTTAATTTAATTAATGACATCAAATCCACTCAACCTGACCGCAGACAACCCACTTAACATGACTGCACACTTATTTTGTGAGAAATCAGAAAAAGACGAGTTATGTCCACAACTTCATGACTTTTTATTTAAAAAGGGAAAATTAATAATACAAAAATCTATTGACAACTAAAAATTAAAAGAACATCCTTTATTTTCATCAAACTTTTTTTTTATAATATTAATCAAAATTACTCTAATAATTTGATTAAAATTTTCTAAATCCATCTATTACAACTGATGTAATAATTTATATTATTTTTATTAAAACTGTTCTAATGTGAATTGACTAATTAAAATTATTTTAATATTAGTTAAAATTAAATAATTTAATTATAATTAAAAATATTTAAATTTAATTGAAATTATATTAATTTAGTCAAAATGAATGTATTTTTAATGAAAAATTTCTTAATTTACTACGGCGACAGATCATTAATTGAATTGTAAAAATTAAAAAAAAATATTATTATTATTATTTTCTGATTATATTGAAAAATAATTTACAGAGAAAAATTTTAACGAAAAATTTAAAAATAGACATTTAAATTTATGTGCCTATAAAAAAAAATAATATACCATAAATTTACATATCTATCCCTATATTTTTCTTAAATTTTTTTCCTACGTATTATTATTTATTGATTAATTAATAAATAACTGCGGAGGCGTGGAATTCGCAGGTTAGTTTACAAGATGGAGCCCACCTGAGGATCGTCGGCGGAAAGCGACGCACACCGAGGTTGGGAGACTACCGGCTACCTGCTGTAGCCAGTGGATGCATGCGTACAAAAAAAACAATGGATAGGGAGGTTCTTTTAAGGTCAATGGAAAAAGGTTTCTGTATAGGGAAAGTGGGTTGGGGCTGGGTATTCGGGGGCTATCCATAAGTACTTTCTAATTAGGAGGATCGAGTAACTAGTGCATAACATATTGTCATTATAATTACTTTTTAATTTTTTTTGATGATCAATAAAAAATAAAATACTAGGCTTCTAGATTGAGTTGAAATTCTCTGTCTCGAAAATAGTGTATTTCCATATTCCCTCATCGATCAGACGGGTTAAACATCCTCGTGATGTGTACTACATTTTTGAGATGTGATTTAATCTGTCTGATTAACGAGGGGACACAATGACACACTATTTTTGAAACAGAGGATTTCAACTCTTCTAGATCACCTGTTATAAATATTTTTTATTTACCCTAATAATCGATGAAAAATTTTTATAAGGCCGAATGAATATTCAATTTTACCGAACTGATTAATCATTTTGTATATGAAAAGTGGGGATGTCATATAATAAATGAATAGCTTTAATAATTTTTATTTATTAAAGTTTATTCATATATTTAGGTAGACAAATCTTTAGCATTTAAATATATCTTAAAATTTATTTTTAGTTTTAGAAAATTAAGAAAGTTTGATAGAAAAATCTTGAAGGGATTCTTTGTTGTTTTTTTTTTTTTTACTTTGATCGAAAGGGCTAATTCAGGAACCTTATAAAAAGTCAATCTCTAGAATTTTTTTAGCAAGATCCATAAAATATTTATATTATTTTATTTGGAAATCTTCAGCAGTAAAATTAAGGACCTTTTAAAATAATACTTAGCGAAAAGTATTTTTTTATTCCTAAAACATGTAAAATAGAATTACTTTTTATAATAATTTTACTCTTTTATTATTTTGGTTTTAATCAGACACACAGGAATCAAATAATTTTTTTGAAAAAATTACATTTTCAATTCTGTAATTTATATTTTTTTCAATTTTAAACTTGTTATGAGTCAATTTATATTTTTAGTCCTGTAACTTGTAATATTTTTTAATTTCAATCTTTTTTCCTTTAGAATTGAAATTTTTCAATAAAAAATACTGAGTTGTAAATTAAATTTGAGGATTTTAATTTTTTATGACCTATGTGTTTTTTATATTTTAACTACAAATCAGATATTTCCTGTTGAAAAATTTTAATTTTGGAGGAAAAGGACTGAAATTAGAAAATATTACAAGTTACAAGATTAAAAATATAAATTAACTCATAATAGGATTAAACTTAAAAAAGATGTAAGTTATAGGACTGAAAATATAATTTTCTCTAATTTTTTTTTTCAAAAAATAAGGTTTTTTAGTAAAATTAGTATTTTCTTAATTTTAAGGGTGCAATTAGGAAGATTCCTCTCATCCTTGGTTGCAAAAAGATCTTATTACTGTCCGTCCTAAGAGCTTATAGAATGGAGATAAATTATGATATCAAATAACTTTCTAAGTAGGAGGAACTAATTCTTTAGGTAAATGAATCTCAAGAAATTTGAACTTTACTCTCTAGTTACAGAGCTACCATTCAAATTTCAACTCAATTATGTCAACAGAAAAAGTGGGTGACTATTTAATGTGAGTTATTTGTCCTATCTCTCCTATTTTTGATTCGTTCTTTACACTATTAATTTTGAATATAAATAAATAAAATCTCTTGTTCTTATTTATCATTAATTTATTTTAAAAAATATTTTAAAAATATCTATTATTTATCTAAGAATATCCTCTTTTTTCTTAATATTATCATATCAAAACACCCTTATTCAAATTTAGTCAAAATCCTTAGTTTAAATTATTTTAATAATGTTTATTCAAAATTACTATATATTATAGCATTTTCAACTTAAAAATATTATTTGTTATAATAATTTTCATTAAACTACTATAATATTGCTACTTATTATAGTAATTTTAGTCGAAATTTTTTATAATTATATCATAATAAGACTATTTTAAATAAAAAATATGATGAATATTTTTAATATTTATTTATTTATTGAATATGCTTTCAACCCCCCATTTCTTCCTATTAAATTTGACCAATTGAGCCTCATAATTACTTAATTTAAATTATAGGTTCATAAAAAATGACAACTAAAAATGACATTGCGTGTACATGGAGTGAAAATTAAAATTTTGAAAAGGAGGGTGCTTATTAATGAACTTTCTAAATTATTTATTTTTTTTGGAAAATTGGAGATTTATCCAAAACATCTTTAATTCATGAGGACACTAGCTCTCATTAATTAGGATGATCATGTTAATTACAATGTTAAAAGTTGATTAAGAATCATTAAGATTATGAAAATCACCCACTGTCTAATTTTAGCAAGTGGATGCGTTGCCTTTCTCACTCCATTAAACTCACCATACTGATCCAAATGCGGTTATCTCTTCTCCATCCGTCCGATGGTCCTGTGACGGTCGAGATTACTCCGCACGAGAAGTTGCTGGATATGAAGTATCTCCAAGTGGACCGGAGTACCGGCTTCTTCCGGTCGGCCTTCTTCTTCATTTCGCTGCGTGTATTTATAGAGCAAACCATGGAGGCTGCCTTATCTCTCCTTCCTCCGCCCCTTCCGCCGCTGCTGCTCGCTGTCGCCGGATATTCCACTTCCTTGCTCCCGTCGTCGGCGTTCGGTGATCGATTGGAGGATTTTTTGGTTGACCCTAGTATGGTATGCTTCGATCTCTATGTTATTATTATTTTTTTTTTTTGCCTTTTGCAACTTCGATCTCGTTGTTTTTCGTCGTCTCTTTTACTGCTGATCAGATCTGGTGTTGAGTATTTTAGTTTCATCTTTGTGGTGGTTCGATGGCTGTTTAGAGGAAGGTCTAGCTTGTAGGGTTGAAATCTGCGAGAGGAGATCCAATGGGAAGTTGATAGGCTTGGCGATGGACAACCTAAAACTATTGGTGAACCCTGAAATCAACAAGAGGGTTCTGATCATATTGCCTGGAGTTCATTATCATTTTTGTGCCCTTCTTTCTATCCCTTACCTTTTCCTTGAACGTCGTCTTCCCTCGTTACTTTTTTTGTTTTTCTGTCGGATGCCGACCAGTTGCAGATGGTTATTAGGTGAGGCAGCAGCGACTTGATACACCACTGTGTCTGGTTTGCCGGTGGACTCATCAGCTTGCGCCGCCATTTTTTCAAGACATATAGCAATAGTTGAATTGTGAACATATAGCATGCTTTGATTGTGTCTGGTTAATTTGTCCGTATATAGAAATTGGATACGGGTACTCCTTGTACTCGAATCAATCTTTTGTAGATATGATGCATACTGAAATTTGGTGAATGATTGAGTTTTCGGTTCATTTTTGTAGTGAACAGGTTACCACTTCCTGGTCTTTAGTAAGAATTCAGCTCTAAGTGGGACATCACAAATTTAGTCTTGGAAATCTTGACGTAGATGTTTTGTAAGAATAATTCACCTTTATCCTGCTTCTACTTCTACCTTCTCTGGCTATTCTTCCTGGTATTCAAGTATCAATCTTGAGTTATTTACATTCGAGAAGAGGTTAAATCATGTTGAGGAAGGTTGCCCTTATTTTCATCAGCATCAGTTGAGTAGCAATGGTGTTGGACCTTAACTTGGCTTCTTCTAGTGAATCAACAGCCTTTCAAAATAAGACTGACCCCAAGGGTTCTGTGGAGGTGGAAATGGCTGATTCTGGGACAACTAATTCATCTGTCCTTAATGCTGAGGTTTCTGCCGATGTAGCTGAAGAGGACCCTTGCCCAACACGACCTGCAGCTGCCTTCAGGTTTGGTATCTTGAAGAGCTCTTCGTCAGTAGCAAACAAAAATGAAGTTGAAGAGGAGTGTGAAGAGGATGGAAGTGAAGCCCAACAACCACTAGAATTGATCACCAAGCAACTCTTTCCTTCAGTGCCTGTGATTCTGGGTGTTTGTCAAGTTCCAGTAACAACTTTGTCTTCATCACCGTCTAAGTTACCTTTTATGGATCTTACATTTAGCCAAGATGATTCATCTCCAGGATCACAACCACCATATAACCAGCACCTGCTGCATCAACCACAACAACAGCCAAAGAAGAGTCGCAGAGGGCCAAGATCTAAGAGTTCTCAGTACCGTGGAGTTACGTTCTATCGCAGGACTGGGAGATGGGAGTCTCATATCTGGTTTAGCACCTTAATCTTTTTCAATCTTAATTCTTCTCCAATGATATCTGAAAATTAATTAAAACTATCTCTTTGGACAGGGACTGTGGGAAGCAAGTGTACTTGGGTAAGCAGTTAGTCTCTCATATCAAACATTAGCTTATTCATACTTATACTGAAAAATAAAAAAAAAATCTGATGTTTGCATGTTTTTGCATTTATTTGGACACTATTAGGAGGCTTTGACACTGCTCATGCTGCTGCAAGGTGAGACCAGTGCTGTTGCTTTCTGTTATTTTCTTTGCCTATTTAGTCAAAGAATATTCAGCATCAGTATCTACTTCCAGGGCATATGACCGAGCTGCAATTAAGTTTCGGGGAGCTGATGCTGATATCAATTTCAATCTGAGCGACTATGAAGATCTCAGCGAGGTACCTATAGTGCAAATAAACTGAACCTTTTCTTCATTATATTTGTCAATCATTTATATTTTATCAATCATTTATATTTTCTTTTTTTTTTTATGGATTTGCTTTTCATTTTTTAGATGAAAAATATGCCAAAGGAAGAATTTATCCATATTCTTCGTCGCCAGAGTACGGGATTCTCTAGAGGAAGTTCAAAATACAGGGGTGTGACCCTTCACAAGTGTGGTCGTTGGGAAGCTCGCATGGGACAGTTCCTCGGAAAGAAGTATGAAACTTATATTGAGAGTTTTATCCCACAAATTGTTTAAGAAGATAAAGATGACTTCTTGTTTATGCATGTTTCTTTGTATATCTCATTTTGTGCCTTGATTCTTACAATCATTAGTTGTATATTTGCATATGGTGGAACACACTGCATGTTAAGTTATATTTTAGTAGCTATTGTTATTTGGCATACACATGGATTGATGAAAAACCATCCTTTATTAATGAGAATGCTACGGACAATGTGTAGGTACATATATCTTGGGCTATTTGAAAGTGAAATAGAAGCTGCAAGGTCTTTCCTTAGCATGATTTTTCTCAATGCTTATTTTGGGTTCTTCATAATTTTATGTTCATATAATTTAATTCCACAAATTTCCCCCTTTCTCTATGTTGTTTCTCCTGATTAGGGCTTATGACAAGGCAGCCATAAAATATAATGGAAGAGAGGCAGTTACCAATTTTGATCCAAGTACCTATGAAGGGGAAATAGTTCCTGAGGGTGATACTGAGGGTATTCTTCACAAATTTCAATCTCTCTCTAAAATAATTTTATATTTAACCGCTTCACCAGATAAATTACATGGCTTATTGCTTGAATATTTCCAATTTACATGGTCTAGAATTTTCTGAATTGCTTGCAGGACTTGACATCGATCTAAATTTGAGGATTTCTCAACCATCTATTCCTGTTCCCAGTGGCAACCAATATTCACTTGGTAGCCAGTTGGAAGGTTTCCACATTGACAAGGCAAGGGTTGCACATTGAGATATTTTGTCATTCTATCTCACTATTACATTCTCTTTTTTTTCTCCCTATCCGTTCCTTAATAAATTTTGTTTTGTTCAAAGCAATCTGAGACCACTATGTTTGATGAATTTAGCTGCTAAAAACATGTCCAACCTATTTCTGTTTCGTTCTACTAAACAGTCTATATTGGGTTTGAGAATTATGCAACAAAACATTCAAAATTGCTCTTCTTTGTCTGCTACTAATTGCTACTCAAAAATTCATGGTCATATCTTGCTCTTCTATTTCATTTTCTCTCAACAAGAGTGACTATCCTTCCTTTATTAAATACCCTTGTAGCCAAATGGTGATGATAAGATATCTTCTCAATCACTAAGGTTAATTATCTTATGGATCAGGAGATAACTTCGACTCAAATTCACATGAACCATTTATGTTAATTGGTAATGTAGTTTGAAAAGGCTATGGTTATATGGTTTTCTAGCGCTCAACCTTTTTAATTGCACTTCATTTAACTTAAAAAGTCGAAACTAAATTGATAGCTGCATGATTATCTTTGTAGTCTGAACCAAATTACGCTGAATTATTCCCATGAGTCATTCTGCATTCTATCAGATATTATGTCGAGTAAGAATCCTGAGTTACGAGTTTCCCACTAATGCAGGCGAGAGAGAATGACAAGAAGCCTGCGGTTGGATTCCAAACTCTCCCAATGTGGAGTCAGCCAACAACTACGCCTTCTCCATTTCCAATGTTCCCCTCTGCAGCATCATCAGGATTCCCTACCAACAAGGTGACAGTTGCTCTTGCTCTGCCGCAAACACAAGCTTCGGCAACTCACCATCTCCTTTCCTCTCATGGTTCCGCACCAAATTACTATTTTGGAAACTCGACTTATTAGAGTCAAACATGGAGCAGATTTGTTCATCTGACCCAAGAATTGCTCATTCACATCAGTACCAGCAGAGTGAGGCATCCCAATTATTTGCCAAAAAATATTACTTGGTGGCATTCGATAACCTGAAACCACCGTTACATGTACTATATTTTATACATCTCTCACAATAGGATTTCAGAGCCTTAAATCTTGATTGGCCATTGCATTTGGTCAGATACAATTTCAAGTGTGATTTGTCAACTCTTTTATCATTTAATTCTATTTCAAATTGTAAGATCACGAGGGCATTTCACCTCTCTCTCTCTCTCTCTCTCTCTCTAATTTTTTTTTTAATTATTTCTGCTGTTTTCCTGCAATTAGCAGTGTAATGCAGACACTGTAAAGGCGTTAATCCAAACAATGCTGGGCATGGATGATGGAACACAGGTAAGCTTTGCCTAACTGCTCGCCAATGAAGAAAAGAGACAGATTTTGACCTTAATTTTGTGAAACGATTGTATGATTCAGGTACATATGGAACTTCATTCCAAGCATTTCTCCAGTATTCCGGTTGTTATCTCAGACAGGTAACTTAACAAAATTCATGCAAAAACTTTATCAAATTTTTTATTCTGCTCTAGATAAACATCCAATCATGATGGAACCTTGTCTCATTTTGTAGTCTTGACCAACTCCTAGATAAATCATAAGGTCTTTTGAAAAACATGGTTTTTCCTCTCTAGATTCCTTTTGTTGTGTAGTACGTCACTGCTTATGCAAGCTATCATATTGTTTATTATATGTTATCCTCTTGGTTGATTATCAATCTCCAGACTGGAAATTGGAGGATGTGTTTCGGTGCCATATTAGTGAAAGGGTTTACTTTTTAATAAATTATGATAAACATAATTTAATAGTATTAGAGATGATTATGTGTCTCTTTAATTTTTTTATTAGAATAATTAAATGTTGGATTCTTTGTACTTTCTAAACTACGTGTTGTAGCTAGAACCTTTGTGTAGTCTATTATGAAGTCTCATCAAGTGTGGTAGTAGTCGAATTAGTTCAATGCGATTAGTAAGGTAATAACCAATTTGGCAATCAAGATCTGACGATTTATGGTAGGTTAAGGAAAGTAGTAGAGCAAAATGTCATGCACTAAAAACAAAGATCATTCTGTTTGTTCGCCTAGTCATTAGACATCAAACATTTTGTCTAGCTTAGATCGACATGACTTCGGATGACTAAACTTGTTTAGAAATGTAGAACACTCGGCAACTTCTTGATAACTTCTTGACTATTAGAGAAAGATGAATACTATTCTAAGTTGGAAAAATATGCTTATTATTTACATTGTGTTCAAATATTTCAAAGAAGCTATGAAACCTTGGAAGTTATTTTAATAATTCTCCTTTTTTTTTTGAATCAAGCTAAAAAAAGTTATTGCAGCTGAAAATTCTCTACTAATTGAATTGGAAAAATATAAGTATGAAAAATAATATGTCAATGCCATACAAAATTGCCAGCATCATGAATATCCAACTTCTGCTGCAGGAAATTCTTGATAGTCGCATGCTCTCAAGAAAAAAAATCCCTCATACTCCGAACAATTTGACGGTCAATTATAAATTAACTCTATACATAATCTGACATTTGAGATATGTATAATTACCTTTTATTACAATAGAAGAATAATCTGTATACTACAAGATTTTTTATTTTCTTTATGATGGATGTCATCTTCCCTGAAAATTCAGTTAATCTTTGGAGGCAAGAAGATCAACCTCTGGACTGATTGAAAATAATTGATTCTCTGGGCTAATTCAACATAAAATAATGAAAAACTTCTACAGCTTCCAGGGAATTTGTGATACCTTCATAAGTGCCTTGAGAAGTGCTACCTGTTATTGGCATCCATCAGGATTCATGAATGACCAACAAAGAGTGTGGCTAAACAAATTGTTTCTTATAGACAAGTGAAAAGAGTGAAAAATGTGCTAGATCGATCAAAGTCAGGAAATATATGGAATCCAGAGAGTCTATTTCATGCCAGTAAGCGTCCTTTAAAGAGAATTAATTGTAAAATGGAGAAGGATATTTATTCAATATGGAGGCGACTCAAGATGGGCCTTGGGCTGTTTGGCCTGTACCGCTGACTTCCAGCGCAGCAGCGGCAAAGGTTTTTTTGCTGCTGATGGAGGGAACACGCTGAATGCGAAAAAAAGGTTCGCATTTTGACCGTCGTATTGGATACATGTGCTGGTCGGTTCGTGGAAGAATCCATTTATGGGCGCGCTCATCACGAGAAGCTGTTGCACTTGCTCGAATGGTACAAGTGTTCATCATCGAGAAGCCTCCTATTGTATGCTCTTCCTCGGCCGTTCCCCTTCCCCCTCTTGCTTCAATCGCCGAAGCGAGGCGGAAGAAGGCGAGCGGTAGGAAGGAGTCCGAGGAGCATACGTGGCGGCGCTGTCATGGGTGGCTGCATTCCCTGGAACAAAGCGCTCACGGCCGACGATTTGGCTCAGCGGATCCCCCGGTCACCGCTGGGTAGTGTGAGAAATCCCTGCCGCAAAATGCCCTCTTTTTTCCCGCAATTTGATTCGATTAGGGTTTCTCCTTCCACGACGATGACAAGGGTGGCGGAATCTGGTGGTTTGTTTTCGTTGTCTTCCTTGAATTCATGGATTTTTCTAGTTTCTTTCTGTAAGTTGGATTTTTTATCCTCGGCTACTTTTGGATCATTGAATATAATTTTGCCTTCTTGTGCATGTTTCTGTTGTTGAATTACTGATATCAACTTTGTTCTTCAAGGGAATCAAATGTCATAGACCTCCTTGTGAATTCTGTTTGATGCTATTTAACAACAATGTGACCCTTCTTGTAATTTCTTCAAAGATGGATTTCTTTGTTCTGATAAAAACTGTCTGATTAGCAATCAGTTGATTGTTAATGTATGATTGGGTGTTAAGTTTTGGGAAAACAATTGACTATAAAAGTGTGAACCTTGATCAGCTTGTACGTTCTCTTTGCATTGCTGATGGGAAAATTAATCATTTCCGTGTCTAATATCCGGAAATTCAAAGTCAGGATCAAAATTCTCATTCAACTTGACGAAGAAAGGTTCAGTTAAGGAAAAGAAAATCTCAATATGTGGTTCTAAAGGTTCAGCTAAGGAAAAGAAATCTCAAGATGTGGTTCTTCACAAGCTACTCCCAAGACATTTCCATTTAAAGAGCTGGCTGCGGCAACTGACAATTTCAGGGATGATTGTCTCTTGGGTGAAGGTGGATTGGTCGAGTTTATAAAGGCAGGTTGGAAAGCATCCAACAGGTTAGTTTTCAATATGATAGTCTTGTCCATTCACTGTCCTTGTAAAGTTGTAACTTTGAAGCCTGTTTTTATATCTTAACTTCAAATAATAAGTCTGAACTTTGAATATCATTAACTTGGAACACAAAGTTAACCTATTTTTTCATCCTAAAATTTTCTATTAATACGTTTCCTATCTTGCTTCTCTTTTTGTTCCCTTACATAACAAATTGTTATTGTATTTTCATACTATAACATATGAACTAAAAGAAGTAGAATTCTTATCGACACCAGAATTCATAGGGAAGGCAATAGATTCATGGACATACTGGCCTGACCTAAGTGTGATCTTGATTGATCCTCCACTTAAGGTAAGAGTAAAACAAGGTCACATTTGAAAATTTTATTTGGTTTATTTACACTAGTTTCCTGTAGAGTACATGAAGACCTGCTTTATGATGGTAACCAAGAATCTATGTTTCTTTTGACAGGCAATAGCAATAAAGCAGCTCGATCTCAATGGTGTACAAGGAAACAGGGAGTTACTTGTTGAAGTTATGATCTTTGGTCTACTTCACCATCCTCACCTTGTTAATCTGATTGGGTATTGTTTTGATGGAGATCAAAGGCTTTTGGTTTATGAATATATGCCGCTTGGATCCTTGGAAGATCACCTCCATGGTATTCATAAACAGTTCTTTTAGTGCATTACTGATAGTGAATATGGTTATATGTGAATTCTGATTGAAGAATAAAGTTCATGTTGATGCAGGAGACCTTTCTTCAGATAAGAGGCAGCTCAACTGGCATCACGGAATGAAAATAGCTGCTGGGACAGCAAAAGGTTTAGAGTACCTGCACGACATAGTAAATCCTTCTGTGATTTATCATGATCTAAAATGCTCGAACATTCTGCTCGACGAGAACTATGACCCCAAGTTGTCAGATTTTGGACTGGCAGAGCTTGGTCCTATTGGTGATAATACTCATGTCTCCACCCGAGTGATGGGCACATATGGGTACTGTGCACCTTTTAATATTCAAGGACCGGGCAACTAACAATAAAGTCTGATATTTATAGCTTTGGAGTTGTTCTTTTAGAACTTATAACTGGAAGAAGAGCAATTTATTGTTCTAGATGTCCAGGCGAGCAGAATCTTGTTTCCTGGGTGAGTATCTTTTTTGTTTCCTTTCCCGACCATTTTATTGTTCTAATATGTATTAGCCATCTCTATTCTGTTTCATTTTAAGCATTCAGTTAGTATTTGCAATTATCATGTATGGTTTTTGGATACTAGTTGTCGTTATTCCAAGATGCCTCATGACATCGTTAAGTGAGATGTTATTGTCGTTTTGCCGATTATTCTCTTAATTGCAATCACTTTTGTTCAGCACTTGAGAATGTCTTTCTTTGTTCATGCTTGATCAAAGCCACTGTTGAAGGACCGAAAGAAGAGGGGTTCCCCTTGATGATTGACCCAATGCTAAAGGGCCAGTACCCCATCCGCGGCTTATACCAGGCACTTGTCATTGCTGCAATGTGTGTGCAGTACTAACCGAGTTTGAGACCTCAGATAATAGATGGCAAGTCTACCGGACAGAAACAAAGCAGTCAATCCAAAAGTGATTTATAGAGGGCAGAATAGAACTGATCAGTTCATTCGAACTTCTACACCAAATACTCTTTTGTGATTCCTGTTCTGTTTGTCAACTCGGTCTCACCTTCAATCGCTCCTTTTGGTTCTTTTAGTTTTAGGGTCAGCAAATTTTCACTATAAATTTTTAGATAAGGTGATTGTTGGTTCTTGTATCGAAACTTCAGTTATTTTACTTCATCTATCTTATCCAAACAAAGGGATATAAATTGGGATATAAGTTGCTACTTATCTGTGAATAGGGATCCTTTGCTCAATTACATCATATTGTTTTTCCCTTTGCCCGTCTCGTATTGCGGTTCGTAAATATTCGTAAATGAACTTGAATACTGGTGAGCTTGGCTTTGAAGACTTCATAAACAAAGCTTAAGATAGTGATTATCGATACCTTTTAATGGTCTGCGGATGCGTATTTAAGTGTCAGAAATCTTGTATGTCGATGAATAGTTGCATTAGCATTGGAATGACTTGACAGAAGCAGAATTATATAATTAGAAAACCATTGATAAAATTTGAGCAATTAAGCATCGATTGCTTTAAGATTCGTGCTTTTCAATGCAATATTGATTGATTTAGTCGCACAGCCGGATCCATTTGTCTTCGCGCCAGTATCAAAATTTAAATAGACCGGGAACAGCGCAACCGGGAGGAGTTGGTGTCGTGCTCAATCCGATAACCCGAATTAGAATCCGCACCGGGTCCGTGGTCCGACCCGGCAAAGAGCTCCGCTATCAGGACACCGACATCCTTCGGCGAGAACCTAGCCACCGACGCCACCGCCGGCGTTGCCTTCCAACTCTCGTAGAAGCTCCGGTACGCCGGAAGAACCATCCCGCGGACCGCATCGCGCACTTCCTCTCTCATTCTGGTGTCCTCCACCACCCACCCAGCCTGAGAGGCGAGCGCCGCCTCCAGCTCCGCGCTGAACAACCGCAGCCGCTCCCGCGCTTCCTCCGGCGACACCTCCCTCGCCGGAACAGCCGCCGCCACCTTCACCCACGCTGCCTGCTCGTACCTCTCAGCGTGATACCTGGCTTTTGCCGCGTGCCGGGCCGCCCACTCCTCCCTCAGCACTCCCCTCAGCGAGCACGCCTGCGCCCTGTTCGACACGTATTGGAAGTTGTTCGCGAGGAAGAGGTGCGACAGGGCGGCATCCCGGTACGTCACAGCCTTCGCATTGAGTTTGCAGAGCAGCGCCAGCATCAGCCACGCCAACAGCCTGGCTACCTCCAATCGTTCCCCGTGCTCGCAAATGGACGGCGACAACGACACTGCTGTGTGAGAGCAGTCGAAGATCTTGGTTAGTGTGGGTTCGTAGTCCGCGAGCACGGCGATGTACTCCATCGTTCGACGCGTGAGCGGGTGGACTCCGCCGCCAGGCAACGGACACGTTAAGTGCTCCGTCTGGAGTGCCGCTTCGAAGTCGGTGATGGTGGTGCGTATCGCCTCGCCGAGCTTGGAGAGCGAGGCGAGGGCCTGATCCCGGACGGGCGCCGTAGACTCAAAAGAGAACACGGAGTCCACCTCCAGCAGCAGCTCGGAGACGGTGTCGTAGAGGTCCAGAAGCAGAGTCATCTTCTCCATCGACCGCTTCGATTTCGCCACCGCCTCTGGGAACCGGAGGAATTGAGCAGCGGAATCGCCGGAAATGTCGCCGAAGATTGACTCGCGGATGGAGTCGCGGCCGGCGAAGACGTGATCCAAGAGAATCCGCTCGCCAGAAAACAGACTGGAGACGGCGGTGCTAGCGGCGAGGAGCCATGATCGGATTTTGATCTCGAGCGCCGCCCAGTCCAGCTTGTGAATATGCGAATTTGGGGCGATCTGGTCGAACTCGAGACGCCGGAGTCCCTCGTCGACGACGGGCTTGCGGAGGAGCTTATAGACTTTGACGCACTCCTTGCTGTAGCCGGCGGAGACCATGGTCTCGGCGATGGCCCGAAGGTCGGCCATGGCAGAGGCCGCGCTGCGCTTGACTTCACCGGCAGAGTCCTCTGCCCCAACGCCACCGACGCTGTCACCCTCCCTTCCCTCGGAGGCATTCGACCGGGAGGAGGACCGGACGGAGACAGCTTTCGAGTAGAATATGTGGCGGTTATCGGCGAGAATCCGGTGGAACTCTTTCTCGAGGAGGCGCATGGTGGCCTGCATTGCAGACTGGCCGTTCGCAAGAGCAGCTTGGGACGACGACGACGACCCCGGGGCCCCTGTGCCGGAGACTAACAGGAGCATAGCGTGCTGGAGGCTGCTCACGTCGGCGAGAAACGCACGCACCTCCGCCCGGCGCTCGTCGCTGAAGAGCACGTCGTCAGATTCCCACTTGGCGATGGCGGCCTCAACCGCCGCCACGTGGTCCTCCATCATTGCGTCCGACAGACTCTGCCTCTGCTGGGGAGCCGGCCGCGGAGATGGCGCCGGCGATACGCCACGGCGGCCGAAGGAGTAAGAAATCAAAAGACCGCGCAAACCTGTTCTCGTCATCTCCTCTTCCACAATTCGCGCTCCGATCTCTGCGACTAAAAATTGCTCCCTCCAGTCGATCGATTCCAAAGTGCGATGAGATTTATAGAGAAAGAAATCGAGCATCCACAGCGACTTCGTTGACTTCGTGTAATGTCTCTCTCCTTTTTACACTTTTTGTAATGTGACATTTGTGTTACTTTCGTTGACATTTGTACGGATATTTACGTTGGGTACATTGACGCCGTCCGAGGGATGTCATCCACAGTGGCGAAAGGTAAATGTGTTCGCCCCACTGTTTCTATTAATCTGTTTCAGAGTTAACACGGACGACTACTAAGTTTAGAAATAATGACTTATACATCAAAGAAGTATTTATCTCGATTATACCAAAATTCAAATCTCAAATCTCATAGTGGCCCGAGGGATGTCATTAATGTTTGTTATGGGGGCGATAAGACGATTAAACATAGTTGGTTATGGTATAAGTTTTGGAGTTAAAATTTAACGTATTTAAATATATTTTTTTTATACTTTATCATCTGTATTAATAGTCAGTAATTATTTATGATTTATCTATTTCATAATAGTCTGAAGATAGATAGACAGGGGCGCAGGACAAGTGGATCATATTTTACAATATATTCGTTCAATAATAATATCTCTAGTAAAAATTTAATGCAACGGTCAACGGAAATACAAATAAACAGACAAAACTAACACACAATACTATAAACAGGTGCAACACAGACTAATTTAACACGTTTTGGATCTTCGATTCCTACGGTCCTAGTAAAATCACCACTAATTCTCTTTTGTTAGATACTTTTTGAACGCGGAAAAATATCTTATAATACTTATACAAGCAATATAAAAATAAAACAACCATACCAAATGCGAACAATGCAAATAAATAATTTTACTTTCAGATATCTTTGTGATTGCTTTATAATGTCTTATGAGGTTTGGAAAATAATAACACTGGTCTATAAAACCTTAAGAATTAACTTCGAAATCTTTTTAAAATCTTTTTTTTTTTATAGTTTTTAGGTCGAGATTGATTTTCGACTATTAATCATCACCATATATCTATTGTTTCATTAAATTCAACTATTGCACAACTAAAATAACTCTTAACAATTCTATTTTACCACGAATAATCTACTGTAGCTGTTCATTAGTCCATTGATGGCTAAATACTCAAGTGTTGCAGTTGTTTCAGAAATCTTTTGTTTGTTGCTATAGGTCAGTCCTAGATTTTGAATGATCAGGGATAAAAAAATATATATCTTTTATATTCCTATAAAAAATAATAAAATAATACTATAAAAATAAAATAATTTTATTAATCGAACACATAAACTAAATTTATAATTAAGAATTTTATGGTTTAGGGAGATGAAAATAGGAAAAAGCCAAGGAAGAACAAGTCTATTCAACTAATCCGCACATATTTCATATTTTTTAAATATTGGTCACTTTTATAAAAAAATTATAATATTTTAGAATTTATATTTGTTATTACCCTAAGATAGTTTTAATATTATCAATCAAGTCAGGTTAGGTCCAGTTAGTTTTTAACTCTATGTTTAAGTGTACAGGAACTTAGGAGCATAGGAAGTCAAGCGAAAGATGTAGCTAGCGAGAAGGACGGCACGGGAGAGAGTCGATGGGCTCAGCGAGTCCGAGGGACGAGGTGCCGCAGAAGAGTGCGCGGGCGGACGAGAAGGAGGCAGGCGACATTTCCGAGGAACGAAAAGTCGGAGCAAAAGATTGTTCGAAGGTCCGAAGTTGGCTTCGGGTGAGCCTACTCCGGAATGCCGAGATCACCCAAGTGGAGCTGGAGCCGAAGCAGAAGACCCAAACCCAAGTGAGTGGAACCGGAGCAAGAACCCGGACCAAACAATTAACCTGCTGTTAACTTAGGTTCGGGCGCCCGGACCAGGATTTTTATCTAGATCACGTTAAACACGATCCATTGCGACGGGGATAAAGTTTTATCCCCCCCGGATGTCTGGAACCCTTCCAGACGCCCCCGACCAAGGCTATAAATACAGTCCTGGTCCCAGAAGCCTAAAAAAAAAAACTTGAGAACAGTTATTATCATTTCTTTTGAGTTTAGCTTTCTAATTGTGATATTTAATTGCTGTAAGAGGCTTCTTCCTCCAAAAGAGTTTTTTACAGAGTTTTTTATCTTCCTTGGATTAACAACCTCCCCGGTTGTATCAAGTAAATCTGTTGTACCTCTTCTTTTTAGTTCTTAATTTTTTGTTTATGCAAATGTTAATTTTGATAAAGCTATAAAAGTTCGAGGAAGGTTCTTCGTTTTTCTTTGCAGGGCTATTCACTCCCTCAAGCTGGCCTCCAAGGATCCTAACAAGTGCTATCAGATCCAAGATGTCTCAGAAGGACTAACCATTGACTGAAGCAACGAGACGATGGCTGGTGCAAGCATTCATCCACCAAAGTTCAAGGGAGACTTCGCACAATGGGATTCTGTTAATCATAAAATATGATTTTGTAGCTCCTAAAGACCAATATAGAGCTGGAAAGGAAGAGTGTTTATGGACAAAGAAAGAACAAACAGATTTTATGGCGAATGTTAAAGCAGAGTTCCATCAGCTAAGCGTCCTTCCACCTCAGGAGGTCAATCGAATTGGCAGCTACGACTCCATCAAAGAGCTCTGGGAGAAGTTCCTGGAACTCCAAGAAAGAATTTCAAAAGTAAAGTTAGCAAGGCGAGACATCCTTGTTGGTGCAACCTTAGGTCAAGTTGACCCGACTCGAGTTGTATTTTGATGTTTGACATTCGTGAAGGAGTTGTATTCTTGATGTTTGACAAGAATAGACGTTTGGG
>JBBMJZ010253929.1:0-16045 GCA_037833815.1 Zingiber zerumbet
CATGTTATCTACAATATAAATTAATTGAACAACTACACTTAGCATATAAATGTAGACATTTGACTAATGTGATTCTTTATTTCAAAAATAAATGTTTACAAAAAGCTAGGCTTTTAGTATACACTCTAAGAGTCTCTTCCCTCTATTCCTTGTTTATTTTGCGGCTTTTGCTAGTTGGATGCTTAATCTTTTATTTGTTTTGCCATTAACTTGTACAATTTGGCCGTGAAGAAACAGTAGGATATAGCCATGTAGCCTATTCTTCTTTCCAATTCAATAAGCATTTCCTTGATGGGAATGTGAAAATGATGTTTGAGATGTATCCCCACCAAAGAATGTTAGTAAGTTCAATTAAACAGTGAATGTGAAGTAAACTATTAGGGAAAGAATATATAGAAAGTTCTAATATTTTTTTTTGTGTGTGATAAAAAAAATTCAAAGGCTGACAAGTATTATCTCTAGAATTTGATACTTATATTTCTTGTATTATGTGCTATTTTATTCATTTGGAACAATCTATTTTTTTCAGTTATATACTACCACTTCCTCTCTCAATATTTAAGTTATGTCATGCATGCATTTCCATTTTTGTTAAGCTGTAAATTATTGTTCTCTTGTTGACTATGTCCTGTTTTATTCATTTAGAACACTCTAATTTGTTTTGTTAACATCATTCCCCCTCTATATATTCAAGTTATGACTTGAATGCTATTTCCACTTTTGTTAAGCTGTAAGTTATTGTTCTCTTGCTGCTTCTACTAATTATATTTTAGCAATTATTCATTCATTTTCTGAATTTAAATCGTTTTTTTAAATCTTCTCATGGTTATCTTCTGATAGAAGTTCACTAATTCATGATGCCATTTAGCGTTGATTTCATTTTTCCCAATGCTTTATGTAGTATTCCGAAGAATAGTATGTACCAGTTGCTGCAACCCCAGCTAGACATTGTTCTCTTTGAGATAGTTTTTCCACTCATGTGTTTCAATGACAATGATCAGAATTTGTGGACTGAAGATCCACATGAATATGTTAGGAAGGGATATGGTGAGTTTTAGATTGTCCTATTTAATCTGGGTACTGGAACTACCTTTCTCTAAATTTTCATACCATGAGATGAGATTGCAAAATACTATTTTCCTTTGTACAGATATAATAGAAGACTTGTACAGTCCGCGAACTGCAGCCATGGATTTCGTGAGTGAATTAATGCGAAAGCGTGGGAAGGCAAACTTTGAGAAGTTCATTCAATTCATTGTGAATGTTTTCAGGAGGTACACTTTTTATGGACCCTTTACTTAAATGAAAATTTTATTACAAGGAAACATTTCATTTAATCATGTTTATGGGAACCAGATATGATGAAGCACCTGTGGAATTTAAGCCATATCGTCAGAAAGATGGTGCTCTTTTAGCAATTGGAGCTTTGTGTCATAAACTGAAGAAAGCAGAGCCTTACAAGTCAGAACTTGAGCGTATGTTAATTCAACATGTTCTTCCAGAATTCACGAGTCCTGTTGGTCATCTACGGGCAAAGGTTGCTTTTCTAAAACTTTGTTAATTTTTAAATCTTTTGACTTTTGTTTTATGATAGTCCAATGGAACGGTAGAGTTTATTTCATTTCATCATTGTATAGGTGCGTTCACAATTCATTGTCCCCAGTATTCATTTTATGCTAGAAACACCTGGGCTTCTTTATGTTGCAACTTGGTCCACTTCATTGCTAGTTTTCTTCCCTTCCATAATACTTGTTCTAGATTGATGATGTGCTGGTTCATGTGACAGAATACTATGCTCCTGCTACCTTTGGTCAATCAAATATCTCACATATTATTTCCTGGATACATTGATGTTTTGTCTGAGTAAATTAAGTACAGGTTATAGATTTCACAAAGCTACTTCTTGCTAATCTTTGATTAATTTAGTTTACATTTTTGTTGTCAATGCTGCAAATCTTCTTCTGTTCTTGTGATTAAAGTCTTCCATTTAGCTAATTGGTTAGTTTGATATCCTTTTATTTTTTGGTCCATCAGGCAGCATGGGTTGCAGGGCAATATGCCAATATCAACTTCTCAGATCAGAACAATTTCCGCAGAGTGTTTCATTGTGTCATTGCTGGCTTTAAAGATCCAGAGCTTCCTGTGCGTGTTGATTCAGTCTTTGCTTTGCGTGCTTTTGTTGAGGCATGCGTAGGTTAGTTTATTAAATATGATTTCTTTACTTGACATGAAGGCCTTATTTACTTGGAGAAAAATCTTGGAAGAGGTTAAGTTCAGAAGAGTTTCAAATGAGATATATTGAGATTTATTTACTTGGAGAGAAGGTTGATGTAAGATAAAAAAGTGGAGGGATCAACTTGTATTCCTTATTTTCTAATTTATTTTTTGAAAAATGAGGAAAAAGCGAACCCAGCCAGCCTACTGTGCTCTTCCTATTTGTGCCTGTCTATTACATTGGTTGTTCATCTTCTTCCTGCTAACATTCTGTGAGATCGAGAGTGTCGTATGAAATGACCTCCCTGAACTGAGGAGGTCATAAGGGGTCTCTCGCAAAGGGCAAGCTGTTGTTGCTGGAATGCTTGTTTGTGCCAGCAAGCTCCCTTGAGTGGAATTGAGAGGACACCTGTGTGCCAAAGGCAGTTATTGTTGTTCTGTGAACTCTTTTTTAGTGTGTTGATCTCTTGTGAGTGGCATATGCCAATCAATGTTACGTGGCGATGAGCCAGAATGTGCAATCTGGAAGACCACTAGAGATTTGAGGAGGGTGAAGGATGTGGCAAGGAGCCAGACCACTAGAGACTGTGATGTTTGGAGGATAAAGAATATTAGAGGGAGTAGTCTGAAAGAAGTTGGGGAAGGATAGGTTTGAAAAAATTATATATCGAACTTGTCCTATCTTTTCATTTTCCCAAAGTGAACAAGGTTAGGTGTTTTCTTCTCCATTTCTGTCTCTCCCCCATTTTCTGTCTTCCTAGTTTCCAGTCTTCCCTAGTAAACAGGGCCTAAGTGTTTGTGTTAAGGACAACTAATTATCTGATTGTATTGTTTCTCTTACAGATCTAAATGAGATACGCCCAATTCTCCCTCAGTTACTTGATGGTATGTTCCTTCTATTTTTATCCCAACATTATCTTATCACATACACTATATGATATATGATTTGCAGTTATAAAAGAAAGTAGGGAAAATTATTTTGGATTATTCACCCTATTAATCCTGTGTCTGTGTCTGTGTGTTATTTTGGATCTTTCAACCTAAGTAGTTCCTTCTCTACCTCTCTCTCTCTCTTGTTTATCAATGCAATATTACACTATAAGCTTTGTAGTTCTTATACTTGCAATTGGGTCCCTTAAAGTAATTTTGCCTCTGCAGAATTCTTTAAACTTATGAACGAAGTGGAGAATGAGGACCTTGTTTTAACTCTTGAGACCATCGTTGACAGATTTGGTGAAGAGATGGCACCATATGCTATCGGGTTATGTCAGAATCTGGTAATTTGATTGCATATCAACAACAATTTATTTTGTGCAGTTTCTTTATGAAATCCTTCTTGATATTTTCTTTGTAGGCTTCTGCATTCTGGAGGTGTCTCGACTCATCTGAATCAGATGATGATGCTGATGACTCAGGTGCATTAGCAGCTGTTGGATGCTTACGTGCCATAAGCACAATTCTTGAATCTGTTAACAGGCTTCCCCATCTCTTTGTCCAAATTGAGCCTACTTTATTGCCTATACTGCAGAAGATGTTGACTACAGATGGCCAAGGTAACTATTTTGCTTATTGCAAATGCTAGTGAGTGTTAGTTAAACATGTGATCATGGATGACAGAGTAAATGTCTGTTGAGTGTGTGAGTGAGAAAGAGAGAGAAATAATATAGTTGTGCCATGGAGTGTGTTATGTTTGCAATCCACAAAATAATATTTTTCAAATCTATCATTCTTTGGCTCTCTCTCTCTCATATATATATATAGTCTTGATACTCTACTTACCTTATGGTGCTCACAAGGTGAGCACCATGTGTAATTTTTTTTGGTTCACACGAGAATGCTATCCTACTTATCTTATGGTGCTTATACCCTACCTAACTTACGGTGCTCCCATTGAGCACCAAGTATATTTTTCTTTCTTTATTTTTGTAGAGTTTAGGGTTTAGAATTTAGGGTTTCGGGTTGGAGTTATAGTATTAAAGCTAAATAAAGTTTTTTAAAAATTACCTTATATATATATAGTCTTAATACCCTACTTACCTTATGGTGCTCACAAGGTGAGCACCATGTATAATTCTTTTTTTGGGGTTATATATATATATATATATATAAGAATGTTACCGTACTTACCTTATGGTGCTCACCTTATGAGCACCAAGTATATATATATTTTTTATTGTTTTAGAGCTTAGGGTTTAGAATTTATATATATAATCTTGATACCCTACTTACCTTATAGTGCTCACAAGGTGAGCGTGTAATTTTTTTTGGTTTTATATGTAGACACACACAAGAATGTTATTCTACTTATCTCTTGTGAGCATCAAGTATATATGAGTTTTCATCATCCAATGACAGAACCAATTGTTATGCTACTCTCAAATAAATATTAGTTGTTATTATTGTGCTCTGTTCAAAAGTGTATTTCCGCTTGCTTTAGTTTAACTCCAAAACTATCTTCAATCCATATATGGTAATAAAATGGTGATGTACAGCTTATCACTGTAATTGTAGCTTTAATTCAAGACAGAATCCTATTTAATCTATAATTTTATCCAAGGACATGGATGTTGGTTGCTTAGGTCTGAATTGAATGACACAGAAGATGGCTGATTAACTCCCTCTTTCAAATTCACCATTTTGATTATGAATAATTTAGCTTGTGTAAAGCGTGGGCTGCCAAGGCAATTCGTTCTGCTTTTCATTAAGGGCTGTGTTCCATATTCTATATATTGTCATATAATCTTTGGCTCTGACATTTGAGTTGGTAGGAGTTAAAAACATTGTTCATATATTTGAGATTGTCTTGAACTGAGTAATCATTTTTGTAAAAGCTTGGGATTTGTATAGTTATAGTTTCTGAAGACAGGTTTGAGTGAAGGGATAATATAAGTTGCATGCTCCATGTTGTATGCCAATGAGGATTTTGAATTTTCTTAAACTATAGGTGTATTTCTAAATTTTTTTTACAGCCCAAAAATAGTATAGGGGAAGGGAGAGAAATCCAAAAATCCAAATAAAAAAAGCTTTCTTTAGTTTTCTCTTTAGTTGTCAGATTATAATGAGATAATACTTCTACTTTGTTTCTTGCAGATGTTTTCGAAGAAGTTCTGGAAATAGTCTCCTATCTGACATTTTACTCACCAACAATTTCATTGGAGATGTGGAGCCTTTGGTCTTTAATTGTGGATGCACTTGGAGATTGGGCTATAGATTTCTTTGATAGTAAGTCTTTGCTTTCATATCAAGTCACTCATGAGTCATGTTCTTTCACTCTCGTCTTTTGCATTTTAGCATCAAGATTAACCTAGCATGCCACACATGACATTATCTTTTGTCATCTTTATCAGTTATTCTTCATGCATCACTAAAATTTCATTGGTCTTCCAGATATCCGTTATGAATGTGTCCTGTAGTATCTTAACATGCTTTCAACATCCGCTTATTTTTAGTAGCCATCTATTCAGTGGATATCAGGGTTCTATTGTTGTGGTTACTATTCTGTCTGTCTTCGAGCACTTGGATATTATCTTGATATTTTGTTTGGCTTTTTTATGCTTTTAGTTAAGGAACATATGTTAATATGCCAATTTTTGTCTACGTTGTTTCATAATGGTTCTCTTCCTTTCCTGTAACGATTTATTATAGGACACTGATATAGTTGTTAATTATGATCTTAGTTATGTTCCTTTGCATTAAATTTTTAGAAAAATATTATTATATTCTATTCCTTGTTATGATTGCGTATGTTTTCATTGCAAATAGTTTCATTCCTATTTGCACATCAAGATGTTTCCTTGGTATTGGTTTTTACTGGTTCTATTTTCTTGAAGATATTCTTGTTCCGTTGGACAATTTCATATCCAGGAGTACATCACATTTTCTGACATGCAAAGACCCTGACTACCAGCAAAGCTTGTGGAAAACTCTTTCATCTGTAAGTTAGTAACTTAAAAGAAAAGGCATATATCATTTTAATATTCTACATTATTTTCAGCTGACTCAACTCTGTCAAATGGTTGGGGACTGTGATTTTTTTTATATGCTAATGACAAGAAACACATGGTGATTCAATGCAGATAATGTCGGACCAAAACATTGACGATGCGGATATTGAGCCTGCTCCTAAGCTAATTGAAGTTGTATTTCAAAATTGTAAAGGACAAGTAGATCACTGGGTTGAGCCTTATTTAAGGATCACCATCGAACGATTGCGTCGAGCAGAGAGGCCTTATTTAAAGTGCCTTTTGATGCTAGTGGTAAGAAATTCAATATTGGTGCATATTCTTATCCCTCTGGATTATTGTTTATTCGTATAGGTTCATTCATAGTAAAGATCTGTACGTATGATCTTTAGATTTTTCTATGCACGTTTTCAATTTAGTTTTATATGCATGTTTCCAATTTAAGAAACTTCTTGAGTTTCTAGGAGAGTTTGTTTTCTAGTGACTATGAGAATGCTAATCTACATTCTGGTACCATTGGAGCACAACAAACAATGGATAGTTAATCTCTACATAAAGTTTATTTTGCAAATTTTTTCAAAGTGTTTGCATTGATATGCCGTGAAGTTATTTCAGTCACATGTTGACACATGTAGTGAGAATGAAAATTTATTTAACATTTATTGTACCTCCAACCACATGCAGTATTTTTCGTTTTCCTCTCTGACCAACACCGGTATCGGCACTGCGGCGGTAGCCTTACGAGGCCCTGCAGTCGCCTCTGTTAGGTTGTGGGTGGCGATGTTTTTCTTCCAATTTTATTTAGACAAGAAAATTATTTTCTAAACAAGTAATTCCTTTCCCCTACAATATTTTGCCTTGAATTTGTTCTCTCTCATTCATTAATTTTTTTCCTAGTTAGGTTTTCCCCTTCTTTATTCATTTATTTTTTCTTCTCTATCTGTTCATGAAGGTAAACAGATAGGGAAAAAACTTTTATGGATAGTTAATTTTTATCTCTTGTTCATCTCTTCACAAACTAGAGAAAGAATGGTTATTATTTTCCCCCCTTCTTTATATGTCCATGAGGTAAACATGGAGAGTAAATTCTATATATTTAGGAGAGAAATTATTAAGAAAGATAAAAAAAATATTAAATAAATATAATATAATTTCTAACTTTATAAAAAGTTTCATTGCTAATGAACTAAATCTCGGTCGGCTGCTGAACAGACCTAATTAGGATATTGGTTGTGCTCTTTGAGTTTCTGTTGTGCAAGATGAAGCCTCTGTGCTGCCAATGCAGAGGCAGCAAGATTGTCCGTCGGAGATGCATAGTCACCAAAGAAAGAAATGATGTTTAGGGCTCATTCAAAGGACGTTGTCTCCTTGAACTTGTGCAAAAATCAAAGTGAGTCTCAGTGCCATCTAGGACTTTTGTGACGGTTGTGCTGATGTTTGGCTTTGTTTGGCACTTGCACGAAGGACAAAGCTGAAAAATGTCTCATGGATGGGACTCTTGTGAGCACATGGATGATCAGACCGGTGATTGGAGATAGGTTATGCAAAGGATGAGGCTCTAATAGCATGTTGAGAGAAAAATTAGCTTTTCTCCTCTAAAATCTTAGGCAACTATCTTTATTTTTATATTTTATTGATTAATAAAGATATTACAAATAAGCCCATATGTATTGTATATTTAGGGCAAGTGAATGTGAAGCTTCGTGCTTAATGGTACGCCAACCGCCATACAAATGTCTCATCTTTAATAAACCAAGAAAATTCCCTTACACTTGTGCCTCTTTTTCCTTATGAGGAATGGTTTCCTTTTTATTAATTTTGTTGATATGGTTATATACTTCACATCTCATCTATTCCTAGTGTTAACTTGGTCATAGCTTCTATATACTTCACATCTCCTTGAACTTGTGCAAAGATCAAAGTGAGTCTCAGTGTCATCTAGGACTTATGCGAAGGTTGTGGTGATGTTTGGCGTTGTTTGGCACTTGCATGAAGGACAAAGCTGAAAAATGTTTCATGGATGGGACTCATATGAGCACATGGATGATCAATCATTGGAGATAGGTTATGCAAAGGATGAGGCTCTAATAGCATGTTGAGAGAAAAGTTAGCTTTTCTCCTCTAAAATCCTAGGCAACCCTCGTTGTTTTTATATTTTATTGATTAATAAAGATATTACAAATAAGACCATAAGTATTGTATATTTAGGGCAAGTGCATGTGAAGCTCTGTGCTTAATGGTTATGCCAACCACCATACAAATGTCTAATCTTTAATAAACCAAGATAATTCCCTTACACTTGTGCCTCTTTTTCTTTTTGAGGAATGGTTTCCTTTTTATTAAATTTGTTGATATGGGTTATATACTCCACATCTCATCTATTCCTAATATTAACTTGGTTATAGCTTATATATTAGTTTTCTTTAGACAAACTAATTAAACATAAAACAATGCATGATTTTGCATATATGGCCATACCATGTGAAATACAATGAAAATACAGCTATATAAAATACAAAAGACTTTAAATAGAATGTCTCTTTCAATATTAATAATGTTGGCTATTAAAACATGCCATGGCAATTTTTCTAGATACAATTTTGTCCAATTCCGTGTAGTGCTAGTTGACACAAATAAAATGTACTAATTTGGTAAATTAATGAAATCTAATATTATTTGGTAAGAGCAATTTCTCTTGTTCAACCCATGTTTTATCATTCCATCCTGATACTTGGGCACACATCAACATGCTAGGATACACCACAAGATGAATTCAAGTAATATTTATTCTCTTTTTTTTTATCTTTCTACTTCAAACTTTTAATTTAATTCATTATATGAACTCATCTAGATATGCATTGAAGTAAAATCTGATTGAAATCATTTCTAATTCAACTATTTAATTAATAGTTTTTAAAATTTAAAAATCTAGGTGAAAAAGTTTTTAAATGACTAAAACCCATTTGAATTCATCTATGCATGCATGCTTTACCACATATTAAGTATGCTATATAATATAAGATTATTATTTTTAAATTATCTAATTCCTATAATCTTATTTTATAAGTAAATTAATTAATTAAAAAGTGTATTAAATGAGTAAAACTCATCTAAATTCATCTTGTTACACTTTGATGTGTGTCAAAGCATGCCAAGTAGTAAAACATGTTACCGAAATTGTACCATTTGACTGGAGATTAAAACTTCAGCATATAATTGTCTTTTATACTAGGAATGGCAACAATTGCTTGATGCCTTTGCTGCAGTGGTGAGCGATGGAAGCAGTGCTCAATGGAGACTGTAGATTTTTTAAAAACAGAACTAAAAGAGAACAGGCTGTAAAGGACTTGGTTATTGCTGAAGATGCTTTGTTCTGCAAAGCTCAATGGCCAGGCTGAATTTATATAGTCAATTCAATGATCCTACATATGTGGCTTGTTTTTGTTGCATGCTCCGACTGGCTATGCAAACTGGATAATTATGTTTTGGAATATTGATTTTTCATTGTCTACATTTTTAGTTACTCAATTCGCTGCTCTCAGTGTTAACCAAACTCTTGTTAGATGGACGACAACATAGAATTTTCCAGAGATATAATCCTCACCCTTATATAGAGAGACAACACTGAATTTGAAAAGTCATCATCTATTTGAACAGATAACAAAAGAATAATTATTTCGTTTAGCTTTTTTTGCTAACCTTATATAGATAGACATTTGTATTGTTTTCTTGTAAATGTCCTCTGATACTTCTTGAGAATCGTATCGTCTGCAACATTCGTGGTGTTTTATTTAGAGACACTTGAATTATTTTTTTGTTAATATCCTCATCTTGTACTTCCTGTAAATCATATTGTCTGCGACTTTCTTAATGCTCGCTATAGTTGTATATTTGTTCAAAAAATTGTGCCATATTATCTTTGAAATTCATATTGCAATAGTATAATGAGCTTATGGCTTATTGTCTTGGATTTCATTCACTAAATTTGCTCAAGTTTTGATACCGATGTCAAATCTCCATTATGTTGCAACGAGATTTGTTGTTTTTGCAGATTGCAGATGCTTTTTATTACAATCCCATATTGACACTTGGGCTACTACATAAGCTTGGGGTTGCTGCGGAGGTTTTCAATCTCTGGTTCCAGATGCTACAGGAAGTGAAGAAGAGCGGTTTGCGTGCCAATTTTAAAAGGTTGGAATCATTTTATTATGGTCAATCAGTCTGGTTACTAATTGGCCATTTCTAATTGCAGGGAACATGATAAAAAAGTTTCCTGTTTGGGATTGACTTCAGTTCTGAGTCTTCCAGCTGATCAGTTGCCAGGAGAAGCATTTGAACGAGTCTTCAAAGCAACACTCGATCTTCTTGTTTCTTACAAAGATCAAGTTGCTGGTATGGCACATAAGCTACCAGGACAGACTTCTATGGTTTCAGTTTTTTGTTTGTTCAACAATGATTGGTTTTCTTATTGTTTCTTGGTTGTAGATGTTTTCTAATAGCATACATTTTTTCTTATCTTGATGTATCCATTAGCATATATTACTGTTATAACTTAGCTCTTATGTGTTTATTATCTTTTCTGTTTATCTAACCATCACATGAATTTATTAGTAGGATAGTCTGCATAATAAAAATTTATTGATGCCACATGTTATTTTCTTTGATTTTTTGACACAACTTGACCTAACTTGCAGTTTCCTGGGTTTTGGGTTTGACCTAAATGTGTTCGGGACATAAACAGATTCACCTATTTATGAATTGCAAATAAATTGGTCAATGCTGAGTCATCAATGGGTCAACCGGTTTACACACACACAATAATATAATATAACATAAGATCATGTAGATTATATTTTATATTTTTTACAATTAAAAATGATTGCTATGTAGTTTGTATTTAAAATTTGTTTAAGTTTTTCTAAATGGGTTGTGCCATATGACCCGTTCATTAAATGGGTCGTATTCACAGTTATCTAACTCGTTTAATTGAATGGGTAACTGATGTGTCAACTTGTTCATAAATATGTTGTGTAGATTGAAATTTTTGACCTGTTTATTAAACGGGTGGTGATCAGATTTGGATTAAATGGGTCAGAGCTCAATAAGTAATCACCCGTTTATAACTTGCCATCCTTTAAAACCTTAGTACCTTTATCTGGTATGAGATGATATAGACAGGGAGGCTGTTTGAGTTGATTATTTGGTTAACTTTCCTTAATATGCTTGAGCAGAAGCTAACAAGCAGGATGATGCCGATGATGATGATGATGATGATGACATGGATGGATTTGATGATGATGACGAAGATGAGGATGAGTCTGACAAAGAAATGGGAGATGATGCTGAGGGCGGGGATGAAGCCAATAGTCAAAAGCTCCAAAAACTAGCAGAGGTTTCTTGATCTTGATCTTATCTATTTTTCGTTCTGTTTCCATTTTTGTTTTACCTCCAATAATAGCTAATTTTAATCTCATCTGTCTCTTATGGGTTTCATTACTACATTCATAAACATGGAATTTAAGTATTTATGCATTGTACTGTTTCTTCTTTTAGCTTTCTGAGGTTTCCTCTGTTATTTTTTCTTTTTTCCCACTTCTTGCTTCTCTTTTAAAATGGTCTCTGCAAAATCAGGCAAGAGGGTTCCAGCCAAACAATGATGATGACTCTGATGATGATTACAGTGACGATGAGGAGTTGCAATCACCAATTGATGAAGTGGACCCTTTTATTTTCTTCATGGATACTATCCAAGGTAAGCTTTATTTCTCATCTGGCACTTTGTTTGATGTATGCTTTTCATTGCGCTCTTAACAGAAATATTTGACATCAATGTTATTAATGTCTGCAGCTGTGCAATCAGCCAATCCTGCTAGGTTTCAGAACCTAACCAGGTCATTGGACTTCCACTATCAGGCTCTGGCTAGTGGTATCGCTCAACATGCTGAACAGAGAAAGGTGGAGATTGAAAAAGAGAAGCTGGAAAAGACTTCAAATTAGTGATATATTGATATATCTGCCACATTGGTAATTTTCCAGTTGCTATGGTCGTGATCATTCCTTTAATAGACGAAGACTGAATCTGGTTATGTTATCCTTGGTTCTTTTTGGTGCGAAGTGCTCAAAACACCATCGGCTGTGCAACTCGGATAATTGTCATGGTACTTGGCTCCTAATTTTTTATGTTCTCCTGCAATACCAGAAACAAGATGATAGGTACATGGTAGGACATGTGCTGCTATCTTCGATAAGTTTTGTTGAAGTTTTTATTGTAGAATTGGCAACTTCATGATGCGTGGAGTTGTCCTCTATTTTCCATTCTTGGATTCATGATACAGTGAGAGAAACGAGTCATCTGTCTTTCATGGAGCAGCTATTGTTTGAGGAATTGTTTCCTAAGCATAGCATCAGCCAGGTATAGAGTGTATAGTGTATGATTATTATTGAGGGAATTCTACTTGTCTTTGGAAAGGTGTCAGTCATTGTGTTATACTTTGGACTCAGATTTATTTATTGGTCATCCTTCACCAATCAAGGGGTGGTTTTATGTAAGCTATTGTTTTGCCCTTTTCCATTTTGTTTCTGATTCTGTTGTTCATATTTACAAACAAATTTTATTTACTAGGGTGCTCTTTTGCCTTTGATATTGATGTTCAGATACATTTTTCTAATGTTTAAAATTGCAACATGAATTACTACATCTTGATCTTCAATTTTGTAAAGAAGTGCACACAACATTGTGGTTGTATGATTCTTCCATCCAAACATTAATTTTATTGTTTGAAAGTGAGCTTTTCATGTATCATTTTTTTCCATTTGCTTATCAATGGATGATGCTAGTTTAGTTCATTATCCAAAGATGTTCTTTATTCTGCTATGAGAAAGCTCTCTACATGTTTTGATCATATTCCAGCCTTGGAACAGGGTGTCGATCAGAAGGAAAATAATAATCTTTGAATTTTATATCTTGAAAATGTTTAAGTTTGCCATTTTTAAATGGTGCATTATAAATTTTTATATTTTGTAAAATTAATTTGTTAATCAGTACATAGTTAAATGTTTGAACATGAATTTTACATTTTAATTTTTATTTGCATGTAATGGGTTAATGGCTATGAGTGTGTAGTTGTAAAATTATATGTTTGCGAACAAATTTAACATTCAGTTTGATATAATTCATTTATGTTTGTCTAATAGTCAAAAATATATAAAAATTGATATATGTGAAAATTTGATTTTCACAAATAATTTTGGTGAATAATTTATTAATAAATTTATTTATTTATTTTATAAACATATTTTTTATTCAATTATATTAAATAATAATAATAATAATTTAAATATATTTAAAATAAAGAATAATTCAAAATTTTGTATTGGATAAAAATTTAATTTAATTTATAATAAGTTGGGTTTGATAAGTAAATTGATAAGATTTTAATAATAAAGTTGAACAACTAAATTCTTAGTTGTGCTTATATCAATCATGGTAGCATATTATGTTCAAGCTTTCCCTGGCTCTTTTTCATCAATGATCCCCTGATGTATATGAAAGAGTGGTTTGTTCCATGAATTTCTATCTCTATATCTATTTATGAGATGTTTGAATTTTTTTCAAAATTCCATAAACATCTAGAAGAAACATACTATTACCACTCGACTATAACTTTTATCGAAAGTTTATTGTAGTCTTTTTATGCAATTAACAATTACAGTGAAACAAAATGAGGAACAACTAACCTCTTTATAATAAACAGATTCATTTCGCAAGTTTACCCTACTTGATTCGTTTCTATTCCTATAACTCTTAGCACATATTTAGTTAAAGGTTAGTATTGATAATTTAGTTATCAATCTAGGGTTATGTTGTTTAATCATATTTAGTTCAAGTAATGAGTGATTGTCAGGTAATAGAATATGTCCGTCATGTCAGTAACTGAGAGATATAATTTGGAATATGATAACTTTGGAAGTGTGAAGTTTTACATGGCTTCAATGCTAATAAAAACAATCCCAGAATTATCCTTGAATTCTTTCAATGCTCTTGACTCCCTCTGAATCGGCCGTTTCCAGCATCGATCTTGGCTCCGAATGGATGAATGTGCTCGTTGTCAACCTCAAGTCGGGCCAAAGCCCAATCTCAATCGCCATCAACAAAATGTCCAAGTGAAAGTCAATTGGCCCTTGTTGGCTTTAGTAGCGGCAATTGCCTCATTGGCGAGGAGGACGCAGGGATTGTCGCCCGATACCTCGACAAGGTCTACTCCTTCGTGAGCTCCGTGATCGGTCAACCTTATGAGTATGTAAAGGTCCTCACCAAGTCACTCTACCTCCTGTACGACCTTATTGAGGACTCAAGAGAGGCTGCTAGTATCCGAATCGATGATGGGGTGGCCGTGTATAGCGCAGAAGAGTGAGACCAGACCTCATCGAGGACGGTGAATTCAGAGAGGGATCACAATCAATTATGGTCTGATCGTCGCCACGATTTGGCCGTAATTCTATGTAGTTCATCTCCTAGTCTATAAAAATATGACCAGGAGATCTCTCCAGAAGATCGATCTATATTAACATATGGTGGTCGTGGATAACTTATACTTAATGAAGTGAAAGATATTTTCCAAAATTGTTTAGGTAAAAATAAAAAAAATAAAAAAATAAAAGAAGGGTTGAATTAAGGAGGGTATAAAATATATTTTAAAATTTTTTGGGGTTAAAGGTAAAAATTAAAAGAGGGGGAGGGCGTGTAATTAAGGAGGGTAAACTAATATAGAGAGAGAGTTTTTTAAAATTAAGGCTCATTATGATTCTCATATTTCCATGTCTGGAAATAATAAATAGTTCAATTAAGAACTAATTAGTAATTTGTTAGGTGCAAATATTATTAATAATACCTAATTAATTTTCTAACTTCCATACTCGAGAATAATCAGTAGCTTAATTAAGAACTAATTAGTAATTTGATAGGTGTAAATATTATTAATAATACATAATTAATATTTCTAACTTCCACCTGAGAATAATCAGTAGTTTAATTAAGGACTAATTAGTAATTTATTAGGTATAAATATCATTAATAATACCTAATTAATTTTCTAACTGATGAGATTAATTTTTTAACCGGTTAGATTCTAGCCATTTAGATTTACCGTTAAGTTAAATATTACTTCGGAAAATGATCCATCTTCTACAAATGTATTGTTATTCTTACATGATCCATCTTCTACAAATGTATTGTTATTCTTACGAAGATATTTTTTTTGTATTAATATGTCTATATTCAACCATAGTCTTTTGTTAAGGCTACATTTGGTTAAGGAGTAATCAACCTTGTAATGTAATCAAGATTATATTATAAGATTGATTACTTTATTTGGTACAATTTTAAACATGTAATGTAATTTAATCTCGATTACAAAAGATAATAAACTTTTGTAATCTGGATTACAAAGGTAATATAGCATGTAATTTGGATTACATTCCAACTCAAAATTTAATATACCTAATATGACCCTAGTCTATTTCTTACATCAACTAGCCATCGCTGTCGGTTGCCACTGTGGTCACCCGCCGGTCAAGTTGCCGCCAGTCGCCACCAGCAAAGGTCACAGGATATTTTTATCATTTTATAATAATATGAATTATATTCCTTATAAAAAAATATTAAATACCAAACAAAATAATATAATCATCTTTATAATAAAAAATTATATACATTACATTACAAATTAGATTACATTATAAACTATATTACATTAAGTCTAATCAAACTTAACTTTAATAAAGGTAGATCCGCTATCTTAGCGGGCCCCTAGTGCCAGCCCCACGGATATGGAGGGAGGTTCATGCAGGTACACAGGCCATAGGCGTAT
>JBBMJZ010254133.1:0-18708 GCA_037833815.1 Zingiber zerumbet
TATTTAACTCCCTCAAAAATTATTTAAATAGATATATCCATCTATACTACATATGGCCAGCTAGTTATGCCTCATAAGGTAGGTGAATTGATAGATGTTTCATTGAATCAAAAATTTGAGTGTGAATATGCACTCAAGCTTATATAGTATGAGATAAATGTCTGTTTCTAGCCGAAGCATATCAGTCATCATAGTACACCTTGCTGTTAAATCTCTGAAAATCTCAGAGAAGCGGTAACTAATCGGGGAACACAAATGTATACTTTAAATGCATTCCCGAGAACACCAGAATGAACATCAATAGTAGATTCCTACTATATCTCTAAAGATCTCGAAGTAAGTGTTAGTGCGGCTAAGCACTAACGATCTAACTCAGGTTTGATGAATGACAAAGTACGTTAAGTTAGTTTAATTGTGATCTAACACTTTGATCAAGTGTGCGGGATAAGTCCAGACAGGTCGACGGGCTGACCTGATGTCTGGCACGAAGCCCAGCTAGGTCAAAGGGCCGACCTGATAGGTGGCACGAAGCTCAGCTAGGTCAAAGGGCTGACCTGATAGCTGGCACGAAGCTCAGCTAGGTCAAAGGGCCGACTTGATAGTTGGCATGAAGTCCAGACAGGTCGACGGGTTGACCTGATATCTAGCACGAAGTTCAACTAGGTCAAAGGGCTGACCTGATAGCTGGCATGAAGTCCAGACGGGTTGACGGGCTGACCAGACGTCTGGCAAGTAAGTTAAGGTAAGTCACTGGAGGGGAGTGACTGAGAGGACGCGTTCCCAGAAAGGGAACTTAGGCACCGATCCAACTTAGAACCATTTCAAAAATCTAAGTTGAGATCTTGACTAGATTCCGGTCTCGGGAAGATGGAATCTAATTACTACTCGTTCTTTATATAACTGTGTTAACACTTTAGTTTGTAGGGTAGTATAATTTGCATTTGCCTCGGACTAACGTTTTCTTGTAGGTAGCTAGAAAATAGAGGTCTGTGCGCCCGAAAGGGATTCGGGTGACCGAAAGGGGTCCGGGCGCCCCGAGGTCCAGGCGCCCGGAAGGACCCAAACGTCCTGAGGTTCGGGCGCCGGAAAGGGTCCGAGCGCCCAAAGTACAAATCTTATCCCCGCAAGTCGTCACAACACGGAGCTCGGTGATTAGCTGGGATACATCACACTCCAGGCACCCGGAAGGGATTCGGGCGCCCGGAGCCTCCTATATAAGGAGGGTGATCCTTAGAGAAAAGAACAACTCACAACAAGATCTTCCAATGCCTGCTCTACTGTGTTGTGCTCCTGCGACGCTGCGAAGCTACTCCGACAACGTGCTGCTTTTTCTTTCCTTTACTGTTGTCGGTATTTCTTTTCCAAAGTTCTTGTACTTTAATTTGTAATATTTTTACGAACTGCTAGTGGATTGCCCAACGAAAGCACTTGACGAATGCGTGCCTTGGAGTAGGAGTTGACGAAAGTTCCAAACCAAGTAAATTGGTTGTGTTAGCATTGTTCTGTTCTTACTTTTATCTTTCCGCTGCGTACTCGGTTTTCTACGATAATTTTTAAATCGCTATTCACCCCCCCCCCCTCTCCTCCTCTAGCGAATTCCTCGATCCAACACTTTTTATATTGCCTCTTATAACCTCCGCAATAATTAGATGTTAGGGAATGCTGGGTGTTAGGGTATGTCGGATGATGGAGGATGTACGATAAATTTCCATTGGGTGAAGGAAGGTTCCACAATATGCATGTGGCAAAGTATTAGAATATTCCCTGACAAATTACCGTTATTCTCTAATAAGTGGTTGTAATTTCCTGACAATGTTGTTCCTTGGTGATAGTCTGACCGATGCTTAGTCTGGCCGAGAGTATACTGGGAGTCATGTCCAAGAAGTGAAGGGGGCTCATCCCTGAGAGGCTGACCGACGCTGGAGCTTACCAGGAGTAGACTAGGAGTCATGCACCTGAAAAATGAGGGATTGAGCCCTAAGAGGTCAGTCGATGCTAGGTCAACCGAGAGTAGACTGGGAGTCATGCACCTGAGAATTGAGAGACTGAGCCCTGAGAGGCAGGCTGACGCTAGGGCCGACTAGAAGTAGACTAAAATAGTACCTCAAAAGTTGTAAGGAAATGGTTGGTTTGGGTACTTACTCTTTGATCTTGACTGTCATCTCCTATTGACTATTGACCATCACATCACTAACTATTAACCTTTCATTATTCCTGGGTCATCCATTATATGTCATATCAAACATATTTTCGATTAAAAAGCAAATAAACAACAAGAAATAACATGCTTCGGATTTCATTGAACACAATTCCACACTTTTTGACAGAATAAAAATCTCACTCTTTTTTGTTTTTATTTAGCAGATGGGAATTGGCACGCCATTCCATTCCTTTAAGCATTCGAGCAGAGGATCGATGATCAGCCCGGCGTTGATCGCCGCGAACACCTTCTCGAACTCCTCCCCCGGCGACCGCACTTTCTCACCGGTCAGGTAAGCCGCCCCCAGCTGCTCCCTCACCAACCGATACAGCGGATACGACCTACACTCCTTGATCCGGATGCCGATGGCCGCGCTGCCGCTCTCCACGGCGACACGCGCCGCTTCCACCTCCTTCGGCACCACCGCCTTGAGTTCCTCCTCGAAAGCCGCGATCTTGTGGAAGATAGACGCGGCACCGGCGGCGTCCTTCTCCTTGGCGCCGTGGCCGAGGGCGTGCTCCACCAGGACCATCCGCAGCTTGGGCATCAGCTCGTAGGTGGAGCTGCAGGGGTCGTCGGCGTAGCTCAGCACGTACTCCCGGTCGACCACGGTGAGGAGGTTCTTCTCGCAGAAACGCGCCGGGTGGAGCTCTCCGTTGGCGCCGGTGGTGAGCACGCGCTTGCCGACGAGACTCACCGCCGCCTTCACCGCGTGCTTTAGGTTCTCCTCCAGGTGTCGCAGGTCGATGGCTTGGCAGAGGGCCACCAAGTAGGTCGCCGACATGAGCTTGAGGATGTCGACGGCCTCAGTCGTCTTCCTGGCGGAGATCAGCCCCAACGAGTTCACGTCCTGGTTATGCTGCTCCGCACTCTGGACGTGGTTGGTCACCGGATTGCCCAGAAATTGGAGTTCGGAGCAATAGGCGGCCATGGCGATTTCCGCCCCCTTGAAGCCGTAGTCAAGGCTAGGGTTCCGCCCGCCGGAGAGATTAGAGGGCAATCCGTTGTTGTAAAAGTCGTTCACGAGTTCGGAGAATTGGGCGAACATGAGCTTTCCGATTGCGGCGATTGCGAGGCGAGTGTTGTCCATGGAGACGCCGATGGGCGTGCCCTGAAAGTTGCCGCCGTGGAGGGCCTTGTTCCGGGCGACGTCGATGAGGGGATTATCGTTCACGGAGTTGATCTCGCGCTCGATGGATTTGGTGGCGAAGCGGAGGACTTCGATTTGAGGGCCAAGCCATTGCGGCGAGGTTCGAAGCGCGTATCGATCCTGCTTCGGCTTCTGCAGCTGATCCTGCTCGTGGAGCTTCTGGGCGTGCTTGATGTAGGCGCTTCCGTCGAGGACGTGCTCCATGACGGCTGCCGCCTCGATCTGCCCCGGGTGGTGCTTGAGCTTGTGGGTGAGGTGGTCGGTGAACTCCGGCTTGCCCTGCATCACCTCGGCGAAGACGGCGGAGAGGACCTCGGCGAGGAGGGCGAGGATATTGGCGTCGTAGAGGACGAGGGAAGCTAGGCCGGAGCCGACGGCGGTGCCGTTGACAAGCGCGAGCCCTTCCTTCGGCTGCAGCTCGAAAAAGCCGTGCGGGATGCCGGCGCGGCGGAAGGCCTCCGCCGCGTCGACGGGCTCGCCGCCGGGGGCGAGCGCCTTGGCGTTGGGCCTCCCGGTGAGAAGGCCGGCAATGTAGGACAGGGGGACGAGGTCGCCTGAAGCCGTGATGGTGCCGCGCAGGGGGAGGCAGGGGGTGACTCCGGAGTTGAGGAGGCTAGCCATGGCCTCCAGGATCTCGAAGCGGATGCCGGAGTAGCCCTGGAGGAGGGTGTTAATGCGGACGAGCATGGCCGCCCGTGCAGCCGGCGACGGCAGCGTGTGCCCGGAATCCTTCTCGGACCCGAATATTCCGGCGTTGAGGAATCTGCACCGACCAACATGAAGCTTCGCCGTGAGAAAACAAATGCCGACATTCTCCACATCTTTTCCTTTTTAAAAAAAAAAAATATTTCTGCAATTTTATTTTATTTTTAATTTGACTTAATTTTTTTATTCGCATAGAGTTGGTGAGGAACCTAGATGAATTAATATTTAAATTAAATTAAATCTCACCCACCGAAAACAAAAACAGGTTACCTACAAGCTAGCGTAGTAGCGTGTGATGCAATGCAGTTGCGCAAACTATATTTCTTTGAAATTTCTCTCGAAAATTTAATTTCACCCCTTTAATTTCATTTTTTTTATCAAAGGGAATAAAAATTAATATTCAAAATCAATGAGAGTTAAAAGATATTCGCCGTGTGAACGGAGTTCACGTACCTGATGAGCTCCTTCTGCAGGGCGCCGCCCTCCTTGGTTCTCCGGTGAGAGGTGGCACCGAATCCGGTGGTGACGCCGTAGCTGTCAGTTCCCTTGGCCATGCTGTCCAGCACCCACTGGTTACTGGCGCGCACCCCTTCGCGCGCCGCCTCCGACAGCTCCACCCGCACCTCCCTCGCCTCGGCCGCCACCGCCGCCACCTGCGCGACCTTCAGCGTCGCGCCCTCCAGCCTCACTAGCGGCCGCCGGAACTCCTCCACCATCCGCTTCACCTCGTCGAGGTGGCTCCCCGAAAGCGCGTCCGCGGCCGCGCCCCAGTTCAGGGGGTCGCCGCCGCTCTTGATGCAGAGGCCATCCCCGTGCCCGTTAACGGAGATTCCGGCACCGTTTGCGTGCGCGCCGTTGACGACCTCCATCGAATCGAAGATCGGAGAAAGAAGAGAGGAGAAGGGACGATGAATAATAAGCAGAGGAAAACAGAGCGGTAGGCTTTCTCTTTTCCTGGAGGAGTGGGATGAAGTGGAGGGCTTTAAATAGAGAAGAAGGTATGGATGGAGTTGGGTGGTTGGAAATTGGGTTTGTTGGCATTGGATTTCAGCCGTCGGATTAGATTCACTGTGATCTACGGTAACGAAGTGGCTTCCACTCCATGGGTGGTGTGTGAGAGAGTAAAGGAACATATATTTTTTTTCCAAAAAAAATATAAAACAAAAACAAAAGACACAGAATGAAAAATATTAATGAGGCCAAATTAATCATTTGAAAAGGAACCAATTTATACACCATTTCTTTCTTGAGATTTCATTTCAATCATTTTCCGGAATTATTGTAAAAAATGACAAATTGTAGGAGCTCCACCATTTTTCTCCACAGGTTGCAATTGTTAATGTTTTTTTTTATTTTCCCCAATTGAACATGTAAAGCTAGTCAATTTCCTCACCTACCATCTCCTTCTCAAGGGGTAGGTAAGAAAATAGCCCCCTCTAAGAAATTCGGAGTCATCATTTTCATCATTTGTCCCTCAAATTATTTGACGACTTATTTATTTTTCTTTATATAATTTAGAGATGGACTCCGAGGGATATCTAGGATTTGTTATAGTTTACTACAAAAGATAGCCAACTATTTTAGAAATTAGAAGGATTTTATAGAAAAATATCAAGCATTTGTATAATTACAATATACCATTTAGATTTTTGGAATTTGCTTCTACCTTTTAGAAGTTGATTTTTGGGTAATTCGATTCTGTTTTAAAGAAGACAAAATGAGCGAAATGAAATTTTATTTTTCCCTGGAAAAAAAATTAGAATTTTTGAACAATTTTTTTTTTAGTTTCTTTTATCGAAATGAGACTTCAAATCTATATTTCCTTTAAACTACTCCTAAGTATATTAATCATGATAATTCGAGAAAAAATAAATAAGAGGTAAATTACGAAAATGAAATTTGCATAAATAATACAATAAATGAATTGAAATATTATAGAAATAAAGGCGTTTCTCACGTGTGACGCGATGCTCATGTCACACATGATCTAAATAATCAGTCAACCCCGCGTTGTTTACTGAATTGCCGGCTAAATGATTAATGAAAATTCTTGTCACTTTCTGTCATAAAAGCGCTGTCTTGTAGGTAAAATTGGGTATTACAAACGAACAATTAAGACAAAACTTTCATTAGTTTGCTTTCTTCATTCTTTTTTTCTAAATAAAACATATTAATTCAACAGCCACTAGACACCCAACTAACTACTATTCGTGAGGATTAAATTCTTACACATGTGAAATAAATTAATTATTATCTCTCTTTTTTTATATTTCAGCATTTCACTAAAGGCTCAATTAAGTTTCACTATTATCCCAATGGCATTCCTTTAGTGATACTCAAATTAAGTACTATATTTCTAAAATACCTTCTTTCTAAATAGTTTGATCAGTCAGTTTCGAACAAAATTTACTGTTAAATCTAGAAAACTCTGAATTAATTACAAAAAAAAATATTTTTAAAAATCTCTTTAATGTATTTATGTCTTTTAGATCTAAATTTAATAGAGTAAATTGAGAACAGTAAATTAAATTAAGAGTACATTTGTACTCTATCAATTTAAAAATTCACTATTTTTAATTTACACTGTTGTATTCAAATCCGATGATATAAATACATCAAAGATATTTACAAGAGTACATTGATTTTACATTGAAATAATTTAGAATTATATCTAAATTCGAAACTGGTTGATAGACTTGTAACATTTAAAAATTAGAAAGTTTGATATTTTTAAAATTAGGAGAGTTTTAAGAGTCATTGCTAATATTGGTTAGTGAGTATCATTATCTTAAGCCTTATAGTTAATCTTTGATATTTTTTATTAAATCTTTAGAAGTAATTCATGGCTAATTTACGATATCGAAATTTAAATATGAGAGTATAAATACCTGAAATAGATTTTCATGACTACATTGTGGCAAAAGGCGATTCACTTATCTTCAGCGCCTCTACCAATTCGTTTCTAGGTCAACATGGAAAAGGTAAATCATGAAGGCTACTAGTCCGGATAATGACTATATAAATCTAGAGGGAAAGAGTGCTATTTTAGGAATATCATACATGAATTAGGTATTATAAAAGTTAAGTGAGTGATTTAGATAATATCGAAACTTATTAAGCGATTAAGTAAACTGTCCATTTTTTTTAATTATTATTCTTATTGCATGCACGCACGCATCAATTGGTCAATCCACCTAATTGTCGATGTTGAAAACAAGTTCTAATGTCCGTGTCAATGAAGGATTGGTTGACGGCCGTATTTTTAGAACTAGATCGGTTTAATTCGGTTCATTAGTTAATTGTATTATAACTCAATTAGCAAATGGAAAATTTTAAAATATAGTAGAAGCACTTGAATTGACTATTGAATTTGGTTTTTTTTTTCAGAAAATTGAACGAGCCTAATGCATTTTCCTTGAAAGGTCTCCAGGATAACATCTATAACTTTTTACTCACTTGCTGCCCTGAAAAGATTTTCGGGATACCTAAAACTCGTACTGATAACTTACATTCAAGTTTTTAAAGTTATACTGTCGGTATAATTTAATTTCTATAATTATACTTAAATTCTGTATTGCTTCGTGATTATATAGTGATTACCTAATGAAAGTACTCAGCGAGTACGGGTCTTAGAGTAGGAGTCGACGAAGACTCCGAACCAAGTAAAACTATTTGTGTTAGCGTTTGCTTTTCATCTTTATTCTTTTCCGCTGCGTACTCATGATTTTCGAAAAAGCGAAAAATGTTATTCACCCCAGCGTATTTACAGACCTATAGGTATTTCCTTCTTCTCTATGCACACCGAAAAGAGATTAAATAGATCGTTAAAATGGGAATCAATGAAGAGGTCCCTAGTGCAGACACTCCGATACTCAAGTCAGTAAGTATAGTAGCCAAACGAAAATGGAGAAGATGAACAGTAGTTTTATAATAAATGTGTATGTGTGCGTGTGAGAGCATGTCTCTAGTCAACGGAGAGGACCCCTTTTTATATTGTCTTTAATAATTTCTACAATAATGAGACGTCAGGGAACGTCGGGTGTCAGGGTATGTTGGATGATGGAGGATGTACGATGAATTTTCATTGAGTGAAGGAGGTTCCACAGTATGCATGTGGTAGAGCATCAGAATATTCCATGACAAATAACCGTTATTCTCTGACAAGTGGTTATGATTCCCTGACAATGTTGTTCCTTGGCGATAGTTTGATCGGTGCTTGGTCCGACCGGGAGTATACTGGGAGTCATGCCTAAGAAGTGAGGGGGACTGAGCCTTAAGAGGCCGGCCGATACTGGGGTTGACCGAGAGTAGACTAGAAGTCATGCACTTGAAGTAAGGGATTGAGCCCTGAGAGGTCAGCAGATGCTGAGGCCGACCAGGAATAGATTGAGAGCTAGACATATACCCAAGAAGTGAGGGACTAAACCCTAAAAGCCGGCCGACACTAAGACCAATCGGGAGTAGACTATGACGGAAATAGTCAGTTTGAGTAAGTACTCCATTTTAACGGTCATCTACTATTAATTTTTGATCATCAGGTCACCTTAATTATTGACTTTCCATGGCTCATCCATTATACGCCACATTAAACATATTTTCGATTAAAAAGCAAATAAATAACAAGAAATAACATGCTTCTGATTTCATTGAACACAATTCCACACTTTTTAATAGAATTAAAATCTCACTCTTTTTTGTTTTTATTTAGCAGATGGGAATTGGCACGCCATTCCATTCCTTTAAGCATTCGAGCAGAGGATCGATGATCAGCCCGGCGTTGATCGCCGCGAACACCTTCTCGAACTCCTCCCCCGGCGACCGCACTTTCTCACCGGTCAGGTAAGCCGCCCCCAGCTGCTCCCTCACCAACCGATACAGCGGATACGACCTACACTCCTTGATCCGGATGCCGATGGCCGCGCTGCCGCTCTCCACGGCGACACGCGCCGCTTCCACCTCCTTCGGCACCACCGCCTTGAGTTCCTCCTCGAAAGCCGCGATCTTGTGGAAGATAGACGCGGCACCGGCGGCGTCCTTCTCCTTGGCGCCGTGGCCGAGGGCGTGCTCCACCAGGACCATCCGCAGCTTGGGCATCAGCTCGTAGGTGGAGCTGCAGGGGTCGTCGGCGTAGCTCAGCACGTACTCCCGGTCGACCACGGTGAGGAGGTTCTTCTCGCAGAAACGCGCCGGGTGGAGCTCTCCGTTGGCGCCGGTGGTGAGCACGCGCTTGCCGACGAGACTCACCGCCGCCTTCACCGCGTGCTTTAGGTTCTCCTCCAGGTGTCGCAGGTCGATGGCTTGGCAGAGGGCCACCAAGTAGGTCGCCGACATGAGCTTGAGGATGTCGACGGCCTCAGTCGTCTTCCTGGCGGAGATCAGCCCCAACGAGTTCACGTCCTGGTTATGCTGCTCCGCACTCTGGACGTGGTTGGTCACCGGATTGCCCAGAAATTGGAGTTCGGAGCAATAGGCGGCCATGGCGATTTCCGCCCCCTTGAAGCCGTAGTCAAGGCTAGGGTTCCGCCCGCCGGAGAGATTAGAGGGCAATCCGTTGTTGTAAAAGTCGTTCACGAGTTCGGAGAATTGGGCGAACATGAGCTTTCCGATTGCGGCGATTGCGAGGCGAGTGTTGTCCATGGAGACGCCGATGGGCGTGCCCTGAAAGTTGCCGCCGTGGAGGGCCTTGTTCCGGGCGACGTCGATGAGGGGATTATCGTTCACGGAGTTGATCTCGCGCTCGATGGATTTGGTGGCGAAGCGGAGGACTTCGATTTGAGGGCCAAGCCATTGCGGCGAGGTTCGAAGCGCGTATCGATCCTGCTTCGGCTTCTGCAGCTGATCCTGCTCGTGGAGCTTCTGGGCGTGCTTGATGTAGGCGCTTCCGTCGAGGACGTGCTCCATGACGGCTGCCGCCTCGATCTGCCCCGGGTGGTGCTTGAGCTTGTGGGTGAGGTGGTCGGTGAACTCCGGCTTGCCCTGCATCACCTCGGCGAAGACGGCGGAGAGGACCTCGGCGAGGAGGGCGAGGATATTGGCGTCGTAGAGGACGAGGGAAGCTAGGCCGGAGCCGACGGCGGTGCCGTTGACAAGCGCGAGCCCTTCCTTCGGCTGCAGCTCGAAAAAGCCGTGCGGGATGCCGGCGCGGCGGAAGGCCTCCGCCGCGTCGACGGGCTCGCCGCCGGGGGCGAGCGCCTTGGCGTTGGGCCTCCCGGTGAGAAGGCCGGCAATGTAGGACAGGGGGACGAGGTCGCCTGAAGCCGTGATGGTGCCGCGCAGGGGGAGGCAGGGGGTGACTCCGGAGTTGAGGAGGCTAGCCATGGCCTCCAGGATCTCGAAGCGGATGCCGGAGTAGCCCTGGAGGAGGGTGTTAATGCGGACGAGCATGGCCGCCCGTGCAGCCGGCGACGGCAGCGTGTGCCCGGAATCCTTCTCGGACCCGAATATTCCGGCGTTGAGGAATCTGCACCGACCAACATGAAGCTTCGCCGTGAGAAAACAAATGCCGACATTCTCCACATCTTTTCCTTTTTAAAAAAAAAAAATATTTCTGCAATTTTATTTTATTTTTAATTTGACTTAATTTTTTTATTCGCATAGAGTTGGTGAGGAACCTAGATGAATTAATATTTAAATTAAATTAAATCTCACCCACCGAAAACAAAAACAGGTTACCTACAAGCTAGCGTAGTAGCGTGTGATGCAATGCAGTTGCGCAAACTATATTTCTTTGAAATTTCTCTCGAAAATTTAATTTCACCCCTTTAATTTCATTTTTTTTATCAAAGGGAATAAAAATTAATATTCAAAATCAATGAGAGTTAAAAGATATTCGCCGTGTGAACGGAGTTCACGTACCTGATGAGCTCCTTCTGCAGGGCGCCGCCCTCCTTGGTTCTCCGGTGAGAGGTGGCACCGAATCCGGTGGTGACGCCGTAGCTGTCAGTTCCCTTGGCCATGCTGTCCAGCACCCACTGGTTACTGGCGCGCACCCCTTCGCGCGCCGCCTCCGACAGCTCCACCCGCACCTCCCTCGCCTCGGCCGCCACCGCCGCCACCTGCGCGACCTTCAGCGTCGCGCCCTCCAGCCTCACTAGCGGCCGCCGGAACTCCTCCACCATCCGCTTCACCTCGTCGAGGTGGCTCCCCGAAAGCGCGTCCGCGGCCGCGCCCCAGTTCAGGGGGTCGCCGCCGCTCTTGATGCAGAGGCCATCCCCGTGCCCGTTAACGGAGATTCCGGCACCGTTTGCGTGCGCGCCGTTGACGACCTCCATCGAATCGAAGATCGGAGAAAGAAGAGAGGAGAAGGGACGATGAATAATAAGCAGAGGAAAACAGAGCGGTAGGCTTTCTCTTTTCCTGGAGGAGTGGGATGAAGTGGAGGGCTTTAAATAGAGAAGAAGGTATGGATGGAGTTGGGTGGTTGGAAATTGGGTTTGTTGGCATTGGATTTCAGCCGTCGGATTAGATTCACTGTGATCTACGGTAACGAAGTGGCTTCCACTCCATGGGTGGTGTGTGAGAGAGTAAAGGAACATATATTTTTTTTCCAAAAAAAATATAAAACAAAAACAAAAGACACAGAATGAAAAATATTAATGAGGCCAAATTAATCATTTGAAAAGGAACCAATTTATACACCATTTCTTTCTTGAGATTTCATTTCAATCATTTTCCGGAATTATTGTAAAAAATGACAAATTGTAGGAGCTCCACCATTTTTCTCCACAGGTTGCAATTGTTAATGTTTTTTTTTATTTTCCCCAATTGAACATGTAAAGCTAGTCAATTTCCTCACCTACCATCTCCTTCTCAAGGGGTAGGTAAGAAAATAGCCCCCTCTAAGAAATTCGGAGTCATCATTTTCATCATTTGTCCCTCAAATTATTTGACGACTTATTTATTTTTCTTTATATAATTTAGAGATGGACTCCGAGGGATATCTAGGATTTGTTATAGTTTACTACAAAAGATAGCCAACTATTTTAGAAATTAGAAGGATTTTATAGAAAAATATCAAGCATTTGTATAATTACAATATACCATTTAGATTTTTGGAATTTGCTTCTACCTTTTAGAAGTTGATTTTTGGGTAATTCGATTCTGTTTTAAAGAAGACAAAATGAGCGAAATGAAATTTTATTTTTCCCTGGAAAAAAAATTAGAATTTTTGAACAATTTTTTTTTTAGTTTCTTTTATCGAAATGAGACTTCAAATCTATATTTCCTTTAAACTACTCCTAAGTATATTAATCATGATAATTCGAGAAAAAATAAATAAGAGGTAAATTACGAAAATGAAATTTGCATAAATAATACAATAAATGAATTGAAATATTATAGAAATAAAGGCGTTTCTCACGTGTGACGCGATGCTCATGTCACACATGATCTAAATAATCAGTCAACCCCGCGTTGTTTACTGAATTGCCGGCTAAATGATTAATGAAAATTCTTGTCACTTTCTGTCATAAAAGCGCTGTCTTGTAGGTAAAATTGGGTATTACAAACGAACAATTAAGACAAAACTTTCATTAGTTTGCTTTCTTCATTCTTTTTTTCTAAATAAAACATATTAATTCAACAGCCACTAGACACCCAACTAACTACTATTCGTGAGGATTAAATTCTTACACATGTGAAATAAATTAATTATTATCTCTCTTTTTTTATATTTCAGCATTTCACTAAAGGCTCAATTAAGTTTCACTATTATCCCAATGGCATTCCTTTAGTGATACTCAAATTAAGTACTATATTTCTAAAATACCTTCTTTCTAAATAGTTTGATCAGTCAGTTTCGAACAAAATTTACTGTTAAATCTAGAAAACTCTGAATTAATTACAAAAAAAAATATTTTTAAAAATCTCTTTAATGTATTTATGTCTTTTAGATCTAAATTTAATAGAGTAAATTGAGAACAGTAAATTAAATTAAGAGTACATTTGTACTCTATCAATTTAAAAATTCACTATTTTTAATTTACACTGTTGTATTCAAATCCGATGATATAAATACATCAAAGATATTTACCGGAGTACATTGGTTTTACATTGAAATAATTCAGAGTTATCTAAGTTCGAAACGGGTTGATTGACCGGTAACATTTAAAAATTAGAAAGTTTGATATTTTTTTAAATTAGGAGAGTTTTAAGAGTCATTGCTAATATTGGTTAGTGGGTATCACTGTCTTAGGCCTTATAATTAATCTTTGATAAATTTTATTAAATCTTTAGAAGTAATTCATTGCTAATTTACGATATCGAAATTTAGATATGAAAGTATAAATACCTGAAATAGATTTATAGGACTACATTGTAACAAAAGATAATTCTTTCACTCTCAGCGTCTCCGCTAATCCGTCCCTAAATCAATACGGAGAAGGTAAATTAAGGGGCTATTATCCCCGATAATGACTACATGAATCTAGAGTGAAAGAGTGCTATTTTAGGACTTAGGAGCATCATACATGCATTAGGTATTATAAAAGTTAAGTGAGTGACTTAGATAATATCGAAACTTATTAAGCGATTAAGTAAACTGTCCATTTTTTTTTAAAATTATTATTCTTATTGCATGCACGCACGCACGCATCAGTTGGTCAATCCACCTAATTATCGACGTTGAAAACAAGTTCTAATGTCCGTGTCAATGAAGGATTGGTTGACGGCCGTATTTTTAGAACTAGATCGGCTTAATTCGGTTCAATAGTTAACTTTATTATAACTCAATTAGAAATTGGAAAATTTTAAAATATAGTAGAAGCACTTGAATTGACTATTGAATTTGTTTTTTTTTTAAAGAAAATTGAACGAGTCTAATGCATTTTCCTTAGGTGAGGTTAGGTAGGTGATGCTCTTCACCAACCACACCACCCAAATCATCATTAATAATAAACCTAATGTTCTAATAAGATTGACGTAGTTAATACTTACATGAATATTTATTATAATATCTTCTCGGAACAGTCTAGTGGCTAGCACATAATGTGTTGTCATAATGAAGTCTGGGGTTTAAATCTTCGTAAAGCCGAGATAAAATACCTCCCTTATGTGTTAATCACTATTCCAAAGGCTAGTAGCTCGGCTAGTAGTCGTCCGTGATTTACCTCCTCTGTGTTGATCCTGGGATAGATTGACGGAGGTGTTAGGGACGAACATATTCACCCGCCACAATGAATATTCACTATAATATATTTTATAGCCAATTTTAAATGGATATAAAAATATCTTATTGGAGGTTTGTTCTCGTCTATATATAAAAAGTTTCTGTGCTATAACAAATATGTCTATAATTTAACCTCTTTTACAGTATGGGGGCACTCTAGAGAGATTGTTAAGATTTACTGTAATTAATAATAAACACAATGTATATCTAAAATAATCGGGAGTCTTGGTCACACCCTAAATTAAAAAATTAATAAATGAAAAATAACAATAATAAATGGAGAATGGAAGATGACAATGTGATACACACATGTCCTGCCAACCAACCTATGAGTCCGTGAGTGGAATGGCCACTACCATCACTACTACCTACACGGCCAACAGAATTCAACAAATTTCACTATTTAATAGTCAAATATCAAGTTTAATTAACTTTTAACCCTGAATTTTCTTACCACAATTAGCTTCTATTACCTTTCAAGTGTTAGTCACAGATGAGGATCATGTATCGTATTTTGAAAGGGTCGATGTGATAGGATATTTATAGTAGGTATTAGTGATGGATAATTTATGTGTGGCAATGGAAGTATGAGGCTACGAGAGGTGGCCGAAGCAAAGGGGTCACACATTGCTTGTTCTTCTTGACCATTAACATTTGTTGGGTGAGAATGACCATTCGCACTTGGATGATTAGGGAAAGAGAAAATGAAAGGCATGCACATTGAATAAGAGGGGGCGATAGACAATCCATCTAGAATTTTAAGAAAATACACAATGTTTTTTGTTCCTATCTATTCAAACAAGATCTAGAATATTTTTATGCAGTCCATGAATCCGAATGGATAGATAAAGAGACCAAAATAGATAACGGATCTAACTTAGTTTAAGATCACACCTAAGCAACACAACTTTCTCGCCCATGTTTTTTTTACATTAACAATGTTCAGCACATAACAACCCGACTATAACATCAAGCTAGCCATGAAGCAAGTTAACAAGTCATAGTCTCATTTGCATTGGCGATCTCCACTTCGAATTTGAATCTTCATTTGGGGTTACGTAGCACGATGATGACAGAGTCTCCACGAAGGAACATCTTGCTGATGAATCTATCCTTGTTGACTGGAAGAGCTTTCTTCTTCCCCTTGCCCGTCTTGGGTACCTGTGATCAGGGTAAATTCCATAAGGAGCCATACATGAAAAGAGATGATGAATCATGTGCATTTGTAAAGTTGCAATACCTCGGTCCACATCTCCCTAACATTTTCTAGGACCATGTTGCAGTGGCGATCAAATGCTCTCACTCGACCAAGTAGTTTCTTGTTGTTCCTGCAATTAATAAGCACCTGTGGCAGAAAAGATTTGTTAGAACTAATAAGAAACTAATAATTCATCCGATTTCAGAAAGCCATATAAAGAAGCCTGCCTCACAGTGTTAATAGGCTAAAAATGACAGAATTATATTCTCTCAGCCAAAGATTGATAACTGTAAACAATGTAAAAGCATGATACAAATATGTATCTAGTAAACTGGTGAAAATCCATCTGGGCCGCTATTGTGTTAAATATATCCACACACATGCTTTAGCAACTTTGCCAATGTCAATACTATATTATGTGTAAGCTTCAAAATACCTGAGTATTATTCTTGACACTCATCATCAGAACAGAGAGGGGTCCTGTATTGAATTCTTCCTCTTCTTTCTTGGCCTGAATAGAGTATATTATATTAAAAACAAATAACTTCATACAAAACTGTAGCAATTATATTCAAACAAGAGAAAACTTGATGAGAAACTCTTTTCATTGAATAAAGGATTGAAATGTTTGAGGTTGGAATCTTACATTAGTTTCGTCCTCCATTGAGTTCTACAAAATGAAGCAGGAGTAATGTTAGGTCTTAGAAAGAGTAGAGAAAGCTTAGCTACAACATTGCAGAAATATAATAAGAATGAAGATCATGGATGATCTTTGAACACTATAAGTTAGTAAAAGCAGCAAGCAAAGACAAATCATAAAATTCACAAAAACAAAATGCATGCCACAAAGCACACTTCTCAGACACTATATATGTTTCTCTAAGTGATGGAAGATGATTTGTGGATAATTATAAGGCAAAAGAACTCTTAAAACAATGTCAATTGCCAGCATCCATAGTTTTTATTCAAAACATAAGAAAATGAAACTTCAGGTTTAATTTCGCACTTAAATTCAAACATATAAATTATGACCCAAATTTTCAGGAATTATTTTATTTTTCAACAGGAATTTGCTCCAAATTAGCTACATGAAAATTGCTTAGATTCCATTTGAGATGTACAGCGATGATACAACATCTGCTAACCTCTAGGCAATAGCAAGATAAACATTTAAGAGTATATATATATATATATATATATATATATTTCACAATTGCAAAATTGTTAAGACTGATTATTCTCAACTTCCTGTAACTATGGTGACTTTTGCACTAATTTGGCTATAAACATGCCAGTGTGATGCCTAGTTGACAAATTATTCAAATAACAGCAAGCAATGGATCTGGTCCCCCTTATAGAGTCTAGAGAGACACCACAATCAATCACAAAAATGACAGAATTAGGCAACAAGATGAAATCATGGTTCATTGGAGGTCAAAGCATGAAACATAAATAATTATTTCAGTACAGACAAGTGGCTCAATAACTAATATATTGTGCTTGAGATGATGTATTTTCAGCTTCATCAGAGGAATTAGATGTAGAGAAGACAAAAAAAAATAAAGTTGGCCCGTAGTCTCAACAATACTACATTCTTTTACATGTCTCAACATTATCATGTGTTAGTCCAAGCTATTTGGGATAACTACACGCTTCTAGTCTCTCTGATACACACTATATGAAGCTATATCACAATGCAAACCATGTTAGTCCTTGGGCATCTAAAGAAGATTAAAGTGGCCATTTTCTTGAGTGAAAGATCGAATGACGAAGATGTATTAACCTTCCAAATAAATAAGATTAACCAATAATCATCATCTGGTTAAGAGTGAGTAGAGTTAGACAACGAAAATTTGCAAAGTAACTCGCTCATATATATGATATGTCAACCAGCTTGACCGAATCGCCTAACTCTGATGGCTAATTCACAGCATCCTTCCTACTCACAAAGTCTCATTCCACATCCAAAGTTTAAAATTTTCTCACGACATCATGGTTCTCTTGCCATGTGCCGATTTTACTGGGTCGAGAATTCCATCCTACTTCTCCAGCAAGAATGCAAACGAAAAACCAACAAAATGGAAATTGGTAAAGTTTGTTCCTTTCAAGACTGAACCAAAATAGTATATGAACGGGGGTAGGGCGGCAGATTAAAGTTGCCAAAACTTCGCTAGAAAGTAAAATCGAAAGGGTAGAAAGGATGTGACCTGAGAAGGAAGTGGAGAGGGAGGTCAGTTCCGAGGAAGCGCGGTAGGACGACGACCGCCCTAGGGTTACGACGTTCGTGGAGCAACAACGCGTGTGTTCGGGTGCGTGGTTCGGCGCAAAGTGACGACTTTTATGTTTCCATCTGTGTTAAACTAGGGTTTTGAGACATGGACCATGATACCATGGCTATGGGCTTTAAATGGACTGCCTTCTCAATCCATTACATATCTGTAAAAATTTATTTCAGAAAACAAACTCAATAATTTTTTTTTTGAAAATTACTATTAAATTGATTACATTTTACTTTCTAGTATTTATTAAATTTAAACCAAGACCAGACTATTTGGGAGTGAGAAAAGATAGATAAATGCCATCACTGTACATTTACCAAACAAGAGATGGCATCTAAAATACTCTTATATTATCTAACATTTGACCGTTTAAAAATTAACATGTAACTTCTATAAGTGTTGCAACGATTGTTAACTTCTAAAGTTACTTATTAGTTTTAACAATAGTTATTTTTATATTATTTTAATTTAAAAAAAATGGTAATCTAATTAAAAATAATATTTTAATAAATAAAATAATCGATAATGATTCCATAACACTCGTTACCTTTTAAATGAACATTAACTGATTACGATTGATCGTGTAGAAATTAGCATATAATTTCTACGCATTGTACTAGTTTCTATAATAATGACTTTATATTATTTTTATTTTGCTTCGAGTGACAACCTTATTAAAATAATAATTCAATAAGTAAAATAATCGATGAGAACTCCATAACATTTATTATATTTTAAATAAATATTATTTAATCATAATCAAATAGGTAGAAACTAGCATGTAATTTCTATATATTGTAAAAGCTAGCATATAGCTTTCACGCCGTGTAGAAGCTAGTCTTCATACTAGCTTCTATATCGTCCCCAGGGCGTAGCACAGATGGGGAGTGCATGATTCTGTGGCCGAAAGGTCCAGGGGTCGATCCTTAGGGTGTCACTGCCTGGGGTTAACGTCTCCGCCATGCACTTTCCACCTGTGTACCTGCATTTACCTCCCTCCATATCTGTGGG